>RJWJ010044147.1:0-12285 GCA_004363605.1 Indri indri | reverse complement strand
TTTTTATTTCTGAGCAAATTCCATTATTAAAATATAAATACAGTCAAGTGCTATTGTCAAGTAAATAAAGTTTTAAACAAATTCAAGTTGTTTATACCAAATTACTACCTCCAACAATTTTTTTCCTGATTTCTCTGTATTTCAGAAATAGAAAACTGAAATAGATTAGACCTTTGGAAAGTAAGTGCAATCATGGTGGCCCAAATAGATAACAAACAAACCCCATTTCATTGGCTGCAAATCTCCTATCCAGCCCTATCTTTTTAAAGGGCGCCTTTGCAATCTTCCTTGGAAAAGTTAGAAAATAAGGCATGATTTGGTCCAACCTTGCACTGAGTGTCAAAACCATAGATAGTATATATAAGGCAGCAGATCTTAAAGTGTGTCTGAGAAAAGCCTGAGGGATCATAGAACCCTTTCAGGGTCCACAAAATAGTCATAATAATACTAATACGGTATTTTTCTTTTTCCCACTTATTCTTTCACAAGTGTAGAGTGGAGCTTTTCAGAAGCTTCGTGGTGTGTGATTATTTAGTGAATTGAATGCAGAACAGGCTTGAGAATTCAGTCTTCTTCTATTAAACTGGACATTAAATAGATATGTATACAAAAACATAAAACGAGGAGTCTAGAGTGATGTATGTGGTAATGGATTAGAGTTGAAGACATAAGTATGAAACCGTGTTTAGCTTAATACACAGATATAGATCATTTCATATAAAAATTATAGTATGGGAATATATATTTATTAGTATAAGCACATCATTCTTTGCTATGTCAGCTGAGAGGACCTGGAAGCAATCACATTCTCTCAGCAACAAACGCACCTAGTATTAATAGTAGATCTTGGTTTCTAATACCATTTTACAGTAAAAGGAACTAAGCCTCCTTGCAGAAATGGCTGATTCTAGGACTGGAGCAAGACACACACAAAATGATCAGGGAGTGTCCTGTAGTGCCAAAATATTAGGAAGTGTTCAAAAACAAAACACAACAAAACAAAAGTCCACGATGATGGGAATATGTCAAAGCAACACAGGAGCCAACTGAAAGAAGTCCCAATAGCCAAAGCTGGAACATTTTGGACAATGAAAAAACAAATAAA
This sequence comes from Indri indri, assembly GCA_004363605.1. Classification (NCBI taxonomy): domain Eukaryota; kingdom Metazoa; phylum Chordata; class Mammalia; order Primates; family Indriidae; genus Indri; species Indri indri. The sequence goes on along the minus strand of RJWJ010044147.1, from coordinate 11,180 downwards.
GCAATATTAGATTATAATACAATATGCAAAATAAATATTTATGAGTCCATATTGATATAAATAAATGATCAGATAAGTAAATAAATGGGAAAGAAGAGACAACTCACCTATGTGGAAAATATTCAAATAATTTATGCAGACTCTCCTCCCTTATGGAGGTGGAGCATGACTTCATACTTCTTGAGTCTGGGCTGTGCATAATGATTTTATACCAAAGTGTATGATTTGGGAAGGAGAGAAAGAGGAACTTTGCAATGGAGAAACCTGACAAACACTACCTCAGCCAGATGATAAAGACCAACATCAACTGTGCTGGTGTGCTGATAGAATACTTTGATATGATGTAATGAAGTAGCCCTTCACCTCCATGGTCTTCCTTCCCCAAACCCATAACCCTATTCTAACCATGAGAAGAGCATTGGGAAAATCTGAATTAAAGTACATAGTACAAAATACCTAACCAATATTCCTCAAAACTCTCACAGTCGCCGGAAACAAGGAAAGTCTGAAAAACAGTCATAAAGGAGACTAAGGAGATCCTATGACAAAATGTAATGTGGTATCCTGGATGGGACCTTGGGACTGAATAAAGGCATTAGGTAAAAACTAAGGAACTATGAATAAAATATGCACTTCAGTTCGTGATAATGTATCAGGGTGGTTCATTAATTGTAACAAAAATGTACTATACTAATGTGAAATATTAATAATAGGGGGAATTGGGTGTCAAATATTTTGAAACTCTCTGTGCTTTTGTTTTAATTTTTCTGTAAATCTAAAACTGGTCTACAATAAAACGTTTATTTTTACCAATGCCACCTTTCTCACTCTATTTTTGTTTTGTAAAATATGGTTATTTTTCATAAACTATATTACTTATGTTAACATGTAATGAATGTATTACTGTTACTTTTAGTAATTAATAAATTCATTTGAATAAACTTGATTAAGGTATGTTATATTTTTTCCCTGTTGGATCAGCAGATTTTCTTTATGTATGTATCTTTGGTGCCTGTCACATTAGAAAAACCTCAAGATGAATTGTTTTGATAGAGTAATTAGAATCAGAGTGACCCTGATAAGACAGATCTAGTTTGGTACTTGGACAGCAAAACTTACTTCTGAGAGGCAATAAAGTTTGAGGGAGTGATTGATCATAAGGTAGGAGAAAAGAAGGGACCAGGCCAATGCAAACCTCAGGTGTTCGGCCAAGAAAGAGTTGATGCTTTGGGCTAGGAATTAAGAGTCTGATTTGAACAAATTGAACTCGAATGTGATTTTAGTTTATATGAAAATTTATAAGTTATGGAAATAGACCTGAAAAAATAAGACAAATTTAATAACAAATAAAAATGACAGAATAGAAAAGAAAGACAAAAAAAGCTGTAGTCTTGGCTTTGGGATCAGGAGATTCATGGAAGCTGGGAGGACTTTGAAGAGACTGTTAAGAAAATCCTAAAAGTGTTTGAAGAGGATTTTAATGGAAGCCTGAAAAGAGTTGAAGAAGCAGACAGTGAGATATTAAAGGAAAGGAAGGAAAATGTTATCAGTACCAGTAGGAAAGGGTGCCTTATGACATGGAGGTAGAAATTTTGGAAACACTGTTTCTGCAGTTAGTTAGAATGAAGGAGCTTTAGGAATAAAATGTTTAGAATTAAAAGCATTAAAATGAGAGACCAATAAGAGATATCATCCCCCTATAAAAAGAAGTAAATGCACCTAATCAACTTAGTGATTTAGCTACTGAGAATTCCTAGCATAGCTGAATATTTAAAGTGACATCTAGCTTCATCTTGTTACCTGTGATTAAAATGAAAGAGGATAGAGATGAACTAAATAATAAATTGTTAAATATGAAGGAACAGAGTGTTTCTGAGTTCAAAAATAAAACTTTCTTATTCTCAGTCACTCTACAATGATTGATCTTCCAATTAAGGAATGCTTTCAGAGCAAAGATCAAATCCAGGATTGGACTATAAGATCCTTTGTTAAGACATCAGAAATTTCTAAGGCACACCTCATAGAAACTTCCAGACACATAAAAGCCCCTGTAAGAAGCTTCAATATGCTTCACAGTTTCTATTTAATGATGAAGCTTTTAAGAATCCTAAGAATGTTATGTGGCACTTACACAGGGAACCCAAGATATAGAAGAGATTCGAGGATGTAGCCTTTTTCTAATGGACTGAATTATAAATTGATACCAAAAACCACAAGATTTTAAAATAGTCATTTCAATTTGGACCAAATGGAAAAAAGAGAGTACAAAATAAAATGAGGTCATCGAGTCCCAAAATTCTGTGGAAATGAGGCATGTGAGAAAAGTACTCAGCTGCAAAGAAGACCTACTTTGTATGTAAGCAGAAAGATCACCAGGATAGCAGCAAGAATCTAGAGGGCAGAGCCATGGGCCGTGGATAGCAATTCCAGGAAGTAGTGTGCAGTTTGGCAATCTCATTCCGTGTTCTCAGTTCTTGGTGTGCTCATGGCCAAAGAATGACCAGACACATCAAAGTAAGGCAAGCATGAGGTAAAATTTATTGACGGGGGAGCAAGATAGTGTTATAAAGCAAGAGCAAGATACAGGTTTACAGAGCAAGATACATACACCATGGATGACGACCGGACCCCTTGTCATAGCAAAAAGAGATCTTGGTTATGGTCTGGGTTTTATCTATGGTGTCTGGATAGGGACCTCCCCATGGCTCAGACATCACTGTGGAACCACTTTGGACAGTTGGGAGTTATATGACACTAGTCTTACTACTCATGCAGATCTCCCATGAGCCTCTCTGAAAGCTGGGTGTTCTAGGTCACTTTTCTAGACTATTGTACCTATGTCACTTGGCACCCACTTTTGTCTCTAGGAGACCCGGAATCCCTTGCTTTCTACCTGACAGTAGAACTGAGCCATCTTCAAGAAAGTGACAACATATGCCCTGCAGAAGTTTAGAGTTGCTGCAGACCAATGTCTTCTGTGCCTTTCATTCTTTCCCTACTTAGAATGCACATATCTATGCAAGATATTTGATCTTTTTTTCACTGCTGTATAAAGGGGTGTGTTGTATACAAATATCTAGGCTTTTTATTTTTTTTTTATTTTTTATTTTTTTATTTCAGCATATTATAGGGGTACAGATGTTTAGGTTATGTATGTTTCCCTTGCCCCCCCTTCCCCCCAAGTCCCAGTTTCAAGCATGTCCATCTCTCGGATGGTGCGCATTGCACTCTCTGTGTATGGTTCAGAAGAATGCTATTCAAGGAACCAGAGAATTTTTACCAGTAACTAAATCTGATTTATAAGATGAGACCTTGGACTTTTCCTTGATTTCATTACGGGATAAGTTTGAGACTCTTGAGAGAGGCATGACTATATTTTGCATGTGAGAGGGATGTAAATTGTTGTGGTCAATGAGCAAAGTGTGTATTTTCCAAAAGTAGCCACAACAATATTACTTATCCCATGTGTTCTTCTTGCAACCGAACATTGATACAATTCCCATAAAATCTGTGTTACTACTTCTTGATCTTGGGTAGGACTTAATTACTACTCAATAGTACCTTAAACAGAAATAAATATTTCCAAATCTTTTGTAGAATCAGATGAGATATAGATATATAAAAATCAAATAAAGACACTACGTTTGATTAGCAGTACGCTCCTGGAATCAGCAAGCTCTCAGCCCATTTAGTCAGTGTGGTTTTTTTAAAAGCTAACCAGGAAATACTTTTTGTGTTTGCTTGTTTTAGAATGGTTCTAGGAAAAAAAAAAAAAAAAAAGATCTCCAGCAATTATTGTGGTATAGAATTACCCAGACTTTCATTTTGTGGTGCTTATGAGTTCTTGGAAGGTGTAATTGGAAAAGCAATCAAAATGAAATCTGCATTGTTTAAGGTACAATAGAGTAGTTGATCTACATGACCTTGGGAGAAATAGCCTCTATGCACTTGGTTCATATGAAGGGCTTTTGTCAAGTCCTCAAGGTTATAGATGAAATGAGTATAAATGCAATTACTGTGCACCTGGAAAGGAGCAGCTGGTTGGGGACAGAAATCTTGGAGTTGGAAATAGCTGGTATCATTGGAATCCATTCTACTTGGCTGAATCATATAAACATGTAGTATTTCTAGAAATTTCCAGCTTCCAAGAGATTTAAAGATAAATGATGCATCTTTCTCAATAAAACAGTCATCATTTATTTCTACAGGCAAAATGGAAAACAAAACAAAACAAAAAGTACGGCTATTCGAGCCTAGTCATTCAGAAACATTTGGATTCATTCTAGAAAGAAGAAAATTATGTATTTGAAGTAAAACACAACCTGATATAGTGGTTTGAAATCTTATTAAGTTTTCTGCAAAGTAAATGAAAAGACATTGGAGGAAATAAAATTTCTCCTTCATTAGAGAACTATAGTGCTGAAAAGTTATCATTTTCCCTTTCCAGGTAAAGTTATATCTCTCAATCATATTAGTTTAGTAGCCCAATTATTTGGAAAACATACTATTTTGTACATTAAATACTGTACCTTTTTAATGCAGGGAATGGCAAAGTTGAACAGAGCCTTAAAGATTATGACAATTTTAATCATTCAACATACAAATAGTATGAGAGATACCATGCTAGGTTAACAAAGCAAATTCAGTCCCTATTCTCATTAGATCTTACCTTTTAATAGTTCCGTATTTATAAAATAATCACAAAAAACACAAATAAAATTATAAGTATAAAATAGCTTACAGGGAAGGTACACAGCAACCCTTGGGGAGTCAGGGAAGATTTCTGAGTAAATGAAATAACTTGAGCTATGAAAGATGAGCAGACAGAAAGAGCAAAGATGTGTGAAATCATCAAGATAGAGAGTGCTTCCCAGGAAAGTACGGTGACAAGAAGTAGTATCATATCATCTGAAAAGAGCCCAATATGGCTGGAGTGCAGAGTGGGAGAGGAGGATGGTGTGAGCAGGTAAGGGGTCAGATCAAGGGGCTTGTAGGCCATGGTAAAGAATTTAATATCAATGCAAAGAGCAAAGGAAAGTGATGGAAGGGTATGGGAGTGATTAGATTCTAGTTTTGTAAAGTCCCCATCAGTTACCTTGCAAAGAAATGATGGAAGGGAGTAAGAGTAGAAACAAGAACAATAAGAAAGGTACTGCACTAGCTTTCATGACAGTTTGTGAAAGAGGTTTCTAATAAAGCCTATGAAGATGGAAAGAAAAATATTTGGGGAAAATGCAGCAAGTGTAAGGCCTTAATCATGCATTGAATATGCAGGATAAGTGCAAGGGAATGTCACAAATGAGCTCTGATTTTCTAGATGGAACATTTGGGTGATTCTCTGAGATAGGAAATTCTGGAAAAAGAACTAGGTTGTATCAATAAAGCTTCAAAAACATGCAAGAGACCCACTGGCAAAGACATTGGTTTGACTAGAAGGAATATTTGCTTGAGTGCTAATCTAATAAACAGTTCATTCACTAGTAATCAAATATGTTCATGAAATAATGAATTCTGTTCCCCAGACTTATAAGTGCATAACTGCAGGTACTATGGTAATTCCTACCCAGATAAAGAATGCTTACTGTACTATTCCGCATGCTTACTTAAAATGTCCTATTTCTCTATTGAAATTTAAAATTTCCGGTTGTTACAATAAAGACATGCCAAACATGTATTTTTATAAATCTCGGCAAGTAGTACAGTGTCTTAAGATAGTATCCTCTGCACATGTAGGGTAGGGTGTTTTTTCTTTTTGTTTTTTATCATTAAGAACTCTGTTTTATTTGCTCCAAACTATAGACACTATCTATAGTGTCTTAAGATAGTATCCTCTGCACATGTAGGGTAGGGTGTTTTCTCTTTTTGGTTTTTATCATTAAGAACTCTATTTATTTGCTCCTCCTCTGTTACCCTTTATGCCTTTGCTGCATTTTGTTTTCTTCAAAGGACTTTTAAATATGTAAATTTATATTTATTTACTGTATTACATTTATTTACTGTTTTTCATTCCTGCAAGATTATAAACTTTAGTCTCCCTCAGAAGACTGTAATCTCCATGAGGGCAGAAACTTTGTCTTCTTTACCAATATATCCTTAATATTCATTAAATATTCACAGATTAAATGCATAAATACAGTACTTTCTCCATCATTATTTCACTAATGAGTCATAATGCATATTTACATCTGCATGTGTGTTTGCATGTATTAAGCTTGAAAACTAAAAAGAATTCACAAAATGAAAATATTACAAGTGTGTCTAGAAAAATATTCCCACCCTCACCCCCTTCCTGCCAAATGACAATTCTTCAAGAATGGAAATAAAAAGAGAAAAATGAGCAACTGGACTGGCAAGGATGGCTTGGTTGTCAGAATTATGCTATCCATTCTGACTTCTACTATAGTGAACAATTTCTTTTAGATTAAATATTTACAAAAAAGACTAGTAACAATAAAAATTACCTTAGTCACAAATTATGATATTCTTCATCTGTGAAAGTCTTCCTCCATCCTTCTGCCTGGAAGTATGGTTCATTCTTTTCTCCCAATTACCCATATCTCTCCATATGCCCTTTTTGACAGAAATATCTATTTTTTACAATTATATCTCTTGATATCGTATGGCTTACTTTATATACTTTATGTCTTACTAAGTCCCTACATACTCCTCAAGGACAGAAATGACATTTGAGATATTTAGGTAGACCTGCTGCCCTCTGACACAGTAACTTAATACTATTAATAAGGCACTCAACAAACACTTGCTCCAAATGAGTGAGTGTCGAATTGATGTTTACCAGCAAATAAAGCATCAGCAGATTTGTTTACAAGACTTATTTTTTGTGTAGAAAGGGACTTTGTAAACAATGACTCATGACTCATATCATAGTAAGTTTTAAAATCAGTCTATTCTCCAATAATTTTATTCTTTCCTGTTTATTTTCAAATGTGTTTGCTTTTATAAGGTAATAACTACCAGAAGACTAAAATGATGTGAAAGCAATTTATTTATGGTTTTCTAAATAAAAACGGTTTTCTAAAATGTTTTAATGTTCACACTAATGTGTATTATTATGCTTTGCAGAGTAATTAATATCCCTCAATAAACAATAGATAAATAGATTTTTGCCCTTAATGATACATCTGCCCTAAAGCAACTCCCCTACCTTAACCAATATTTTTTCTCTGTATGAAGATGAAGAAAATAATCCTTGAGATTACTTTTACTGTTTGAACAAATGCAATTTTGATGTGTTAACACTCATACAGACTGTTGAGGGTTTTGCCTGCCCAGGACTCTTGCTTCTTGTGGCAACAGGCATCTCCTTCTGTTTGGAAATTGTTTTTTTTTCCCCATCTATTCCATCTCCAGCTTTCCAACCTAATGTTTGGATAGATCTGAACTAATCTGTGCTTATCGATGCCCTTTCTTGGGATATTTATAAATGAAACTGAGCACTAGGCTTTTTTCTACCCATGATCCAATTCTTAGCCACATGGAGATTCCAGAATAAATGACAAAGCTGAATCATAGAGAAAAGAGACCAAGAAAGAGAATCCTGATGTCATTTGAAGTTTTGGTGTCTACATCGTCAAGACCATGGTTGCAATGGTTTAGTAAATGACTGTATTGTTACTTGAGTAAATCATATCTTTATTGTTGCAATGAAAGTTGATGTAAATCAAGTCCTGGAGGATATTTTCTCTGATATTTTGACTTTAGCTATGGCAAACATAACCAAAACTATAAATAGACTGTTGGCTGAATTTTCCTTTTGAGAATGTATTTTTCCAACCAAGTATAAGTAACCACTATACACGACTGCAAAGTAAAATTTGGGTATTCTCTCTTTTTTTTGTTCTACTGACCAAAAAAAAAAAAAAAAAAAAAAAAAAAAACCATACAAACAAAAAGGAGGTATATTTTATGGCAACGAAATGGATTAAAGGTAGTAATAGTTTAACCAAAAGACAAAAAAAATTATAATATTTTTCTGGAGATAAAAATAGGCATTTTTAATCATGGTACCTAAAAACTAGTGCAAATTAAGAAAAGTATAGTCTGTCCTCACAAATTGTATACACTTATTTCTCACTTTATTTAAATGTCATGGTGTTTTAGATGACTTCCTCCTGTGGTATTTTGAGTGCAGAAGATAGCAAAGGTCATGACCATTTGTGGTCAATAAACAGTCCTATTCCTCCCTCTCTCAGAGTAAGAGGATTCAGGCTGGTTATTAATTCAGGTGGCCTGGCTAAAATCCATCTTCAGTAATTACATTTCTGTCTGTGCAAAATTGATAATGTAGTTTCAGTGAGAGAACTTATTCATCTTTGTCATCAGTTTAAAAAAAAAAAGAACAGAGACGCAAAATCAACAAATGTTGTATTATGCTCTAACTAAAGAAGAACAAAGGTTTCATTTTGCTCCAATGTTGATGTTCTCTATGACTAAAATAATTAAGCAGATAACATTTACTTTATGGCATCATCTAGTGAACTTTAAATAACAAGAAATTTCTCAGACCTTTAAACATCCTGTTCAGTAATTCATATGAAAGTGTTTTAGAAAGTCAACTCTCGTCTCTCTCTCTCTTTTCCACTTGCCTTTCTGCTCCCCTTCCCTGCTCAACTTTCACTTCCTCTTGGAATTTCTTAGTGGTTCATCTACCACCCGCTAAGCTAAATTAGGCACCCTTTATCATCATCGTGGAACACCTCCATTATAACACGTACTGTACTATCCCTGCTCCTGTCTCATGGTTAGGTCATTGAGATGGGATGGGAGCCTCTGTATTATTCTCTTTTGTATCCCCTAAATCTAGCACCATACCTTGTACATGACATATACAAGTATGTAATAAATGTTTACTGAACACATGAATACAAAATCAACATTTTCTGCACATTTAAATTGGGAACTGACATAATCCACTCACATGGGGGAAAAAAAACCTCTAGCACCATGCAATACGTGTAAGGGGTTTGAAAGTTTGCATACAGGAAGAAAGAGTGAAAATGAAGTATTTGGTGATTCATGTTGGGTTCCCAGTGCCCTAAAAAGACATCATAGTCTTATTTGCCAAGCTATAAGCCTGAGTAGCAGGTTAGAGCTAGAACACCATTTCAAATTGGTGTGTTTGCTTTCTCTACACCCATGGAGGTGGTTTTAAATTAGGTAGATTTAAGCACATCTGCTGTGGCAAAAAAAATGGACAGGTTATCAAAGCCTGGTTAAGTGGACTGGAGTTACAGACAGTGGCTCTCATCCCATCAGGAACAGGAAATCAGGTGGCTAATGAGGAGACAACAGAATGAGATTAAGTCAGTACCCAGCTTTACAGTCCCAGCCAACATCATGACTAGGAAATTTTTAAGGATTATAAAGTATCAGGTACACCATCGCATTGTATGCCTTTCTAGCAGTACACCCAACTAGTCCCCTACTGATAGACCTTTAGGATGCTTTGAGTATTTTTCTATTACTGCAATAAGAAATTTATGTACACCTCACTTTGAATGTGTATGAGTATATCTTTGATATAAATTCCAATTCCTAGAGGAGAATTGAGGAGTCAAAGTGTTAGTACATTTGTAATTTTGATAGTTATAGCCATACTATCCTCATTGGATTCATAGCAATTTATATTCTCCAACAATATATGAGCTCTTTTTTTACACCCCTTCATCAACTCACAGTATTATCTTTTTTATAAAAATATTTACAAATATGAAAGATGAAAAACAGTTTTGGTATGGTTTTAATTTGCATTTTTCTTATTGCAAGTAATGTCTGCATCATTTCATATATTTAAGAGCTCATTGTACTTCCTTTACAATGTACTTCTTATTTATATCCATTCTCTATTTTTCCATTGGATGTTTGGTCTCTTTTATTGACTTGTAAATACACCCTGTTTATTAGGAAAATTAACCCTTTAATATGAGCTGCAAAAATTTTTTCATAATTTGTGTTCTTCAAACATCACTAACTTTGGTTTTTATCATACAATTTTTTTAGTATAATATAAACAAATGTACAATCTTCTCTTCTCTGGAATTAAATTTTTGTGTAACATTTGGAAAAGCTATTAAGAATCAAACTTGAGCGTAACCCTTTATTAGTGGTGTGACCTGGACAATTCATTTAGTTACTGTGGGCCTGTTTCTTTCTCTGTGAGATGCGGTAACAATAACCTAAAAATCTTACTTTTAGGGTTGTTGTAAGGACTAAATAATAGCTATAATTTATTTATAAATGTTATCACATAATAAAAAGATAATAAGAGTACTACTACTAATAATAGTTCCATATTGTTATTGAATGAAATGAGTGCCAAACTGATTAACTTTTCTTCCAAAGAGCCCAGTATTTTTTTTTTTCTATTCTTACACTGGTAAATAAAAACACTATTGAGCCAGTCTTTCTATTTAAAAAATCAGCCTTGTCATTTCTGTCTTAAAATCCTTACAAAACATGAACAAAGTCAAAACTAAAATGAAGCTTTAGGAGTTGACATAGGAAGTCAATGTTATCCAATAACCTCTTCTGCTGTTGTAAATAAGCATGCCTAGATTCACACTACTGATGTATGAAAAACTCTCCAGATTCTGCTGAACCTATCTGTTTGTATGTGCAGCTGCTGTGTTGATTTCAGAGTTGTTGGGATTTATTTGCGATTGCCATAGAAACGACATGAAGATGCATTTTCCACCAAACACACCTAGCAACTCTGTGGACGTCTGTATATTCAATTTATCCATGGTTACCCTGGGGATTGCTCAGAATATGAATGTCCTTGCCATTTCTTCAAGCTCCCAATTGTAAACTAGCATGTTGGTGATTTTGTTTCCCTGCCAGTGAAAGAAGGTGCTTTCCATAGTTACATGCTTCTACCCCGGAATAGACTGCAAAGCAAATGTCTACCTGAAACAAATACAATAATTTAGAACCCCTTGTATTGTTACATTGTTTGCGTAAAAACAATTTGTTTCATATGAAGTTGTACTATTTATTGAGGATTTCAGCATTTCTGCATACAAAAGTTTCAGTGTTCATTTTCTTCTGCTTTTAAATGTGTTATTTAAATCCTTCACCAAATATCACAAAATCACTTGAACTTACCACATCAATAACCCAATGCAAATCATCATCAACATCATCATTATCTTCCAACACAC
>RJWJ010044146.1:0-12293 GCA_004363605.1 Indri indri | reverse complement strand
CCATCACCATTGGAGCAGAATTGGAAGGTAGGGCCTCCAGGAGGGCGGGGGAGCCGAGTGACATCCACTCTGTGCCTGCCTGCACGATAGCTAATCATGTCCCTTTGGGTTGGCTTCATGGCTATTTCTGTATAGGAAGGTTTGCTATTCTCTTGAAGTGTGGCTGCATTGGATAGCATGACTATCTATCCGCCCGCTCTGATTCATAACAGCATACGGTGCAAATCAAATCGAAATGCTAAAGTTTCCCATTTATTCGGTGTTGGTTAACCAGGAGGCTCCCAGCACCCCTGAAAATAGCAACACCTTGTTAGGAAGTCACCTCCCTTCCCAGGATGGTAAGTGGAAAGATGCAGGGCTTTTTTTCTTTCTTTCTTTCTTTCTTGATTTGAGTTGCTGGAATATTGCTAAACTGGTCTTGTCTCTCTCTTTTTGTAACCCTTTCACCCCCTTATGCCCCGCGGCTTCATCATGGATCTCTAAAAGGGCAGTTGGAACCATTAAACGAGGTGGGTTAATTCGATGATTTGTTTGGTCTGGTTTTTAATCAAGTAATGCTTGCCTTTCGTTTTGGAGTCTTAACATAGAGCTGTGTGGATATTGGGTGTTAAACAATAACCTGATGCTGATAACAGCACAGATTCCGTCCCTTTCTACCGAAAGGAGATCCCCGTGAAACAGACACTAGTTGACAAGTTTCCCTCCCCGTCCCCTGCTTATTCTGTTTGAGTATCTCTGTTTCGTGTCACTGAAACAGAGATTTAAAAAAAAAAAATTTTTCTTTGCTTTCAAGAAAACAGTAATATTCATTGTGTTTCGAGAACATATTGTATAGCCCTCCTGATGTACAAACCACCCACACATCATGAAAGACGTTCACATAAACTACAAAAGAGAATACCTGCAAATGCTTTGCCTGCTGCTGATGGCTCCAGCGAGTTGATGTTCGCCATCTCTGTGCCTGCAGTTGGTAAATAGAGACGGAAAAACATTTCGTTCTAAGTGCTCGGCAGCAGAGCCAGAGCTCCCGACGTCTTTATTTCTCATCGGGGATCGGCTGCTTGTAATTTGGGGTCTTGTTTCTCCTCTTCCCCTTCTCCACTCTTCCCACCTCCCCTCTCCCCCTCCCCCCTGCCCACCTTCCCCGACGCCCTCAGGGTTTTCTTTCTAGAATCTCTGACCTGCTGCTGTGCAGATGGACCTGCCGGCACTGCTGTCAGAAGTGCTACGAGTCCAGCTGTTGCCAGTCGAGTGAGGATGAAGTTGAAATTCTGGGACCTTTCCCAGCCCAGACTCCTCCCTGGCTGTAAGTAAAACTGCTCTGAACTTCCTTGAAATCAATTTCAAGACCTTTTCTCTTTTTCTGGAAGGGGTCAGGAGGGGGTGGGGGGTCTGGGCCACAGGAGGGGGGATTTAGGGGTATGAAAGAGGGGAAGCTGAGTTTCCATTGACACCTCTGCTGCGGATGGGGTTGAGAGCTGTGCTCCTCGTGTAGTTTGGCAAGCTGGCGAGACCAGCTGGTGGTGGGGTTTCAGTTCAGCTGCCTTCCCGTCGGGCCTTCTGAGATACGAACCGTGCAACGCTGAGTGTGTGGGCACCGTTAGTCACGTGGAGTGTCGTTCCAAACAAGAAAAGAGATCTGTGAGCATCTATATTCTTCAAGGCTTGACCAAATTCTGAGGGTTTCTATCCAAGTCAGTGTGATAGGTTGTCTTAGCACCTGGTCTAGTGCCTGCCCATAGTAGATGCTCAATAAATATTTGTTGCATGGATGGGCGGATGGAAAGAACAAACAAGTGCCTTTTTGCTGGTCTGAACAAGAACTTCAGAAACAGGGAAGCAGAAAAGCACCTCCAGGCTCCATCCTGTCCTCCAACGCTGTTTATGTTCTCTCTGGCATCTTTCATTTTATTTCCAATTCGCTCTCCTCCCGCGCCTGCAGACAACATCTCCATCTGCCAGTCGCTCAGATATTTTGGGAACGCAGTTTTGAAGCTTCTCAGCCACGTGTCTGGTCCACCTCTCTGTGGCTGGGGGAGGCATGTGGTCAGAGTGGATAGATCCAGGAAGGCCAGGGCTGGGAAGGGTCTGGAAGTCATCGAGTGCAACTTCTCATGGTCCGTAGGGACAGGCCCAGGGAGGGAGACAGACGGCGCCAGGGCCCACAGCTGGAGCCTGGTAGGGGGTGGGGTAGTGCTGTGTCAGCGAAATCCTTGGGCTGAGATTCCAGAAGTCTCTAGCGCCTCAGGCCTCTCATTTTCTCTACTTAGAAGCAAGTATCAAATATTTCCCTAGCGAAGTGGCTTTGTGTCGATGTGAGTTCACATCCTATTTCTACTACTATTTTCTCATTCTGTGACCTTGGGCAAGTTGTTTGATCTCTGTGTGCCTTGATTTCCCATCAGTAAAATAAGCATGATAAAAAGAGTAGTATTTATCTCATAGAGTTGTTGCAGCGATCAAACGAATTTGTATATGGAAATGTGCTTAAGAATGCCTGACACCTTGTTGGTAATCATAAATGTAAGTGATTCTTTTTTCCCTATTTTGGTCTTAGTTTTTTCATCTGTAAAATGAGAATAATAAAGCACTTTTATAGGGTTATTATGGAGAGTTCATGAGATATGCATAGAACATGCTTAGCACAGTGGTAAAAGCTCTGTAAGTATTCATTTCTGTCATTATTAGGTATTGGTAGAGATTCCATAGACTGGTGGAAAGGCCATATTAAGGAACTCTTCCATTATTCGTGAGTTGTGTGTAGAGTTGAGATGTTTGGTAAAAGCAACTCATTGATCAAGAGCTAATTCCCATTTTCCAGTGGTCTGTGTGGCAGTTAGCTTAGCGCATCTGGTGTCTTTAAAGCTATGCTCACAAGAGTGCCAACTCCGTCTAGGGCAGGGATTTTTATCTCTCTTGTTAACTCAAAAAAATTGTTGTTGACCAACTGACCAACCTATAGGCAGCAATTGAATCCGGAAAGTGCTGGTCATCCAGTTGAAAAGTTCATCTCGGTTTCTTTGGTAGTTATTTCTCAAGTACACAGTGTGCCAAGCACTGTGGTAAGTGCGAGGCTAAGTAGGGTTCCATTACCATGCTCATGGGATTTAAAATCTTGTATAGGAGATAAGGCAGGTATGTAAGTCCAGTCATCCCCTAGAGTTGTACATTCACACCCTGCATACTATATAGAACAGTCCGGCATAAGGTCTTGTGAAAAAATCCAGGGATAATGGCTTCAGGCATAGCTGGATCCAGGGGCTCAAATGATATCATGGAGTCTCTCTCTCTGTCTCTCTTTCTCTCTCTGTTTCTTTTGTATTGACCTCCTTCTTAAGCTTGCTTTCTTCATGTGGCAGCACTAGACTTACATTCTGTCACCATGGCATCTGAAAACCAGGAAAGACTCACTGGCCTGGCTTGGGTCATGTACCAATCACTTGATCCAATCACTTTCACTTGGAGGACATAGTGCTAGAGTCGTGCCCGGTCGCCTGCCCACCCTGGAACCAGGGAAATGCTCATTCCCATCTGAGACACATGAACTAGGCTAGTAGACCAGGGGTTGGCAACTTTTTTTTGTAAAGGACCAAATAGTAAATATTTTAGCTTTATGGTCCATATGGTCTCTACTGCACCTACGTACTTCTGCCATTGTGCAAAAGCACGATATGTAAATGAATGGGCATGGCTATGTTCCCATAACACTTCATTTACAAAATCAGGCAGCAAAGTTGGCTCTGGAGTTTGCTGACCCATCTTGCAGACAATTTGGGTGTTGTGACCAGAGAGGAGGGAATGGACCCCGGGTGGACAGACACCACAAAGAGATGCTACATCTAGGAAGAGTTGGGGAAATCATGGAAAATGAGCCTGCAAGCTCAGGTTGTGTAGGGTCTCGAATGCCAGATTAAGGAAGTTAGATTTTCTTCTGCACCGGTGGAGACTCCTCATAGATATTGAAAATCACAGTCAGATACCTGTTTGCCCCCAGATACCCAGATGTTGAGTGTTACAGATGCACAACCCAGGTTCTAACACTCAATTAGAAGACAGTCGTGTTTTTCCTTGGTGGCTGACCCTTTGTGCGAGCAGGGGACCCTTTTGGGGGGCGAGAGGGTTGGGAGCCTCGGGGTAAATACTTCTTTTGGTTTTGCCGCAAGTACACGAGTGGGCTGGAACTTTCCCAGCAGGGCCAACACGCCACGCAACTCCAGGTGGCGCCATTCACCTGGTGGCCATTATTAATGGCATGGTCTAGAGTTGTGCAGTCTACAGCCTGAACAACTGTTCATGATCTTCGTGCTTCCTAGGATGAACTAGGTCTCTCCTGAACCCTGGGCAACACTTAATGCATTTTTGGCACTCAACATAATGCAAAATGGAAAGAGAAATCTGTAAAGGGGAGGTGGGTTAAATCACTCAAAAACAAATTTACAGTTTGTGCTTTCCCCAGATTTATTTACCAAATGGGTAGTTGCATGTTATCAAACAGGCAGAGAGTAAAAATGTCAAGTGTATGGGCTTTGCAGTGCTGTTTCTACAGTGACATCTGAGTCAGAACCACAGGACATGCCTCTGTGGACTGGCATGTGGCAGATGAGCTGGCCCTTTGTGTGTGCTCTGCATGTGATCTTGGGGGACACACCATTAATGGTCACATATGATCATGTGCCGTGTGCCCCTAGCTCTCCTTGGCTGGACTGGGCTGGCGAAGGTCAGGGAAACTATTCAGTCTAACTGGTTCTTTTGGGGCAATGCCAGAAAAACCCTGGTTGAAGAGTGAATTGAGGTCAAGTTGTTTATTTGTCCAAAAAGTGTGTGTTGAGCACCTACTATGTGCAGAGCTCTTATAGGTCCCACAGAGATGCCCTGCTTAGCAGTGAGAACTGTGCCATCCAGAGTTTACAATTGCTGAGCTCAGTTTGGGTTCTGCCACTTAACAGTGGTGCAAACTGGTTACCTATTCCTCTCCCTACTCGACCCAGGGCTTCCATTTACCATCTGTAAAGGGTGGGAATAGTTAATAACAATTAACTCCCGGATTTTTTTTTTTAGACAAGGTCTGACTCTGTTGCCTGGGCTAGAGTGCAGTGGTGTCATCATAGCTCTCTGCAACCTCAAACTCCTGGGCTCAAGTGATCCTCCTGCCTCAGCCTCCCAAGTAGCTGGGAACATAAGTCCACACCACGATGCCCAGCTAATTTTTTAAAAGTTTTTTTGTAGAGGCAGATCTCACTGTGTTGCTCAGGCTGGTCTCGAACTCCTGGCCTCAAACAATCTTCCTGCCTTGGTCTCCCAGAGTGCTGGGATTATAGGCATAATCCACTCCTGGGTTGTTTTAAGGATGAAATGAGATGGTTCATATGAAGCATTTAGCACAGTGCCTGGCCCATAGTAGGTGCTAGCACCTGGTACTTTTGATCATAATAAATACAGATGTCACCATTCAGAAGTGTGTCCTAGTATGGGAGGGGATGACAAGACATGCACTGGGATAATCGTGCTACAAGATAAGAACCACGAAAAGGGTGCATCCACTCACTCATTGGGAAAAGAAATGCGGAACACCCCAAGCACGCCAGGCCCCGCGCTAAGGTGAGATCGGCTGCGGTAAAGGCAGCAGACGCCGTCCCTGCCCACATGGGGCTGTGGCTTAGTGTTAGATGCAGAAGATGAATCAGCAAGCCACAACTAAAGATGAGTTATGTGCAGGACGGGGGAGGGAAAAAAGAATTTGTCGGGATAGGGCTGATGGGGTGGGCTGAGCCTTCAGGGACAGGGTGGGGGCCTCTGAAGCAGAGACCTGAATGATGAGGCACCAGACAGGTAAAGGGGACAGGAAGAGCATTCTGGGCAGAGGGAACGTGGCTGGGCACGTCCAAGGGCCAGGTGGCCTGGTGTAAGAGGGTGGCTTAGAGCATATACAGGCAAGCATGTCTAAGGGGCTTCAGAGGGCGGTGCCATTAAAGCTGATCCTGGAAGGCTGCTGGGACTTCACAGGCGGAGGTGGCCGCTGCAGTGTGGCTGCTGGGATTCGGGGCCTTGCGGGCGGACAGGCGCCCAGTGCCTATAATGGTTTGGTCCTGCCTTCCTTGGAAGATGGCGTTGCTTCCATTTACGGGAGAGAGAGAAGAAAGATGGGTACAGTACGACCCCATGGCTCTGCCGCCCACATTTCATCCACTATCTTCACTTCTTACAGTCCAGGAGCAAGAAGCCAGCAAACATCCCATTTTCCGCTTACGACATACCCACGCTTGCCTTGGCTGTGACCCTTATGTCGCTTTTGAAGAACATCAGATCAGTCTCGTTTCATGCACAGGATGCATCTGAAGACCTCACAGAATTCAAAACTTGCGTTTTTTCAAGATGAGTTTCCCTGCAGGCTTAAATGTCAGGTTGGGGGGATGTGGTCTCAGAAGGCATAAATCTGCAGCCATTAAGGCTCAGGCGTATGTTATTAGCAGCATCAGTCTCAAAGCCACGTCGCCAGCGTTTTCCACCTCCTTCCCCTCCCCCACCCCCACATTCCTACCTAGAGTATTGGGGGGGGGGTGCTTAAAGCCACCCTTGTTGTAATAATGTGAGCTAAGCCAGGCATAGGCGTGCACTTGTATTCCCAGCTACTCAGGAGGCCGAGCCAGGAGGGGATCACTTGAGCCCGGGAGTTTGAGACCAGCCTGGGCAACATAGTGAGACTCTGTCTCTTAAAAAAACAATTTAAAAAATAAGTTAAAAAACAATGTATCTAGCATCTACCTACTATATACCAAATGTTGTTCTAAGCATTTTATATGTGTTAACTCATTTGGTGTTTACAGCAACCATATAAGATGGGTACTGTTATTCCCGTTCTACAGAGGGGGAAACAGAGGCGCAGAGAGGGAAAGGGGCTTGCCCAAGGTCACCCAGCCACGGTTCAAACCCAGAGGTTGGCTCATAGTCACTACCCTGTATCATCTTCTCCGTTCCTCGTCTTGAGTTTCTTAGCATGTCCCATCTTCACTGGGGGCACGTTGAGTCATGGGTGCTTCTGCTAATTCATAGCTGTTTCTCCACACCAAACTTCTGTTCTTCAGTCGTTGGTTCTCAGGGCTGTTTGGTAGCTATAGCCCTGCCACTCAAAGAACCCTTGAGTGACATTGTTGTAGGATATTTTTAAAAGATGTGAAATTATAGACACAGTGGCTGTTAAAATAGCAGAACACTTGCCCCCAAAAGTCACTTGCAGAAGTTTGGATGCGTGTAAACAACCGCCCGGTTCACTCCAGACTGAAGAGTGACAGGTCTCTGGCTTCACTTAGCCAAAGTGGCGCCCCCATGTGGCAATAGCCTAAGTTTACACATCCCTCCACCCAGCCCTCGCTTTGAAATTATGCACATCCTTGACAGATTGTTCTAAATCGGGGACTATTTCTTCATATCATTTCACATTTTGTGCAAAAAGCAAGGCACTGTTGAGAGTTTGAGGACACCACACTATTTCAGGTTTGCATTATTCCAAGTTGCATAAAATGGGTCTGAGAGCCGTCGTTCTCATGGTAGTCCCCTGGGATTCCTGGACAACCATTGACCTCGTCCCCTCCTCTAGGATGGCCAGCCGGAGCAGTGACAAGGATGGTGACTCCGTCCACACAGCCAGCGAAGTCCCTCTGACCCCACGGACCAACTCCCCAGATGGGAGACGCTCGTCCTCAGACACGTCCAAGTCCACGTACAGCCTGACACGGAGGATTTCGAGTAAGTTCCTGCCGTGACTGGTGGCCCCGGCTGGCTGTCCCAGACACTCAGCAGCCTTCCCGAGGAGAGACATGAAGGACAAGGTTGTCGCTGGGGGAGAGGCAGAGGGTGACAGTCCAGGAGACGGGGTAGAGAGAAATAATGACAGAGAAGTGCATTGCGCCTGATTTCTGCTGAGTTTAGTCAGAAGCAGTCATTCTGATTGACTTTTGCTTTTATTAATTACAAGTTTGATTGGATCGGCTCAAATGATTGACATTATCAGTGTATATCATTTCAGATCGTCAGAGGTGGGTGTTACCATGTTATATAGCAGAGTTTGCTAATTCAGGTGACTTTGGGGGTCAGGCGGGTTGTGGCAGTGGCCGAGTGCAGAAGTTGTATAGAGATAAACGTTGCCTTAAGGCAGTGACAAATAGCAGCTGATGCTCTGTCCGGAGAGGTACTAGGGCAGGGTGGGGACTGTAGCCAGTTGGAAAGCTAATGCCCCATTGAAAGCAGGTGGGTGACTGCTTTGCTCAGCTGTAGCCACTGGTAGCTGTGCGGGCTTGTGGGCCCAGTATTGCCTGATTTTTGTAAAGAGAAACCAGTAATCTGGATTTTTTTGAAATTTCCTTACTGTTAAACCTAAACAAAATGTACGTATGGGTCAAAGTTGGCCACCTCCTTTGTCTGCTGTGCTGTGTAGCGTACGTGTTTGACCAAATGGCAGGATCGGGTGAGGGAGAAAGGATTATAAAGCCTGGAGACTCCCAGCCTCCTTTCACTCCACTGAAGTCTCTCTGCTCTCATTCGGCTGATGTCAGTGAAATTCACTTAATGGAGAATAAAAACTTAAAATTCACGAAACTAATCCACTCAGATGGAGATAATGGGTGTCTAATCTTTCCTGGGACTAGATGGGGAAGGAAAAAAGAAGTAGAAAAAAAGAGTTCAAGGACTTGGCAGAGTGGAAGAGAGGGGACCTTGGACTTCCTTAGGCCTCAGTCTTCCCATCTGTAAAATGGGAGGGCTGGACCTACGCTGCCCAGTATGACAGCCACCAGCCACACGTAGCTCTTGAGCACTTAAGTGGTGGGAGGCTGAATCGAGACGTGCCGGAAGCATAAAGTGCACACGGGACTTTGAAGGCATTATGAAAATAAAAGAGAATTGAAGGTATCTCACTAAAATGAGTTTATATTGGTTACACGTGAAAATGATGGGATTTTGGTATAGTGGGCTACATAAAATAAATTATTACAATTAATTTTGCCTCTTTCCTTGCACATTTTAAAAGTCACGGCTGCCAGAACATTTTAAGTTGCGTGTGAGGCTTGCGTTTCTGGCTCACTTTGCATTTCTGTGGACAGCGCTGGCCTGGATGATTTCCAAGTCTCGCGCGCAGCTCCAGACACAGGTGATTTGCATCCAGCACACCCTCCTCAGAATACTGCTAATGCGTCGGGCAAGAGTCTCGTGATTGTAGCTGGTGAGAGAGATGTTGGGGCAGTGAACAAGAGAGCTGCAAGCTCATTGCTGGGACAGGGGGACGTGCAAAGATTAGGATGGTGGGCTTGGGAGCAGTGAACTCTGCTGGCTGATGGAGGAGGGAGAGGCAGCCCCTACGCGATGAGGTTTGAATACGACCACTCGTTACTCTTTGTTGATCTCCTACTGTGGGCACAGTTTGTGCCAAGCCCTTCCCAGGCTCTGGCTCGGTGAATCTTTACCACAATCTTTAAGGTGGGTGCTACTATTGACTCCATTTTACAGATGGGAAAACCGAGTCCCAGAGAAGCTAAATAATGTGCCCAGAGTTGTATGGCTCGTTTCTAGTGAGTAAGTGAGTAGTAATGAGTAGTGAGAAAGTGGCCAAGTTGGAATTTGACCCAGGCACTCTGGCCCCCGAGGCTGCTCTCTTAGAAGTGGAGGCGGCATAGGGTAATGGTTAGAGTCACACTCTGGGGCCAGACGGGCCAGGCTGGTAAGGCTCCTGCACTTGCAAGTGTGTGACCTTTGGCAAGTTACTTAAAGTCTCTGTTTCTTGGTCTATGACTTAATATACGCGGTCCACGTGGAGCAGTGCCTGGCGCCGAGCTGCCGTGACGATGGCAGCGGTGACAGCGAACCTGTGAACGGTTGCTGATCTCGTAAAGCGGCCCAGGGCTGCCCTGTCTGTGGCGGTCTTCACTGTTATTTCTGGTGGCTGTTTAGGTCTCGAGTCCAGACGACCCAGCTCCCCACTCATCGATATCAAACCCATCGAGTTCGGCGTTCTTAGCGCCAAGAAGGAGCCCATCCAGCCCTCGGTGCTCCGACGGACCTATACCCCGGACGATTATTTTCGAAAGTTCGAGCCCCGGCTGTACTCCCTCGACGCCAGCAGCGACGACGTGGACTCTCTGACGGACGAGGAGATCCTGTCCAAGTACCAGCTGGGCATGCTGCACTTCAGCACCCAGTACGACCTGCTGCACAACCTCCTCACCGTGCGCGTGATCGAGGCCAGGGACCTGCCCCCGCCCATCTCCCACGACGGCTCGCGCCAGGACATGGCGCACTCCAACCCCTACGTCAAGATCTGTCTGCTGCCGGACCAGAAGAACTCCAAGCAGACCGGGGTCAAACGCAAGACCCAGAGGCCCGTGTTCGAGGAGCGCTACACCTTCGAGATCCCCTTCCTGGAAGCCCAGAGGAGGACCCTGCTCCTCACCGTGGTGGATTTCGATAAGTTCTCGCGCCACTGTGTCATCGGGAAGGTTTCCGTGCCTTTGTGTGAAGTTGACCTGGTCAAGGGCGGACACTGGTGGAAGGCGCTGATCCCCAGTCCTCAGGTAAGAGGTGGGTTTGTGGTGTCTCCTCCCAGGAGCTTAAAAAAAAAAATGATGATTTTAATTTTACTGGTCAAAACAAATTTTTTTTTTGATTTTTAAAACTTTTTATTTTGAAATAATTTTCAACTCACAAGAAGTTGTAAAAATAGGACAGAGAATTCCTGTGTCCTTTTGATCTGGCATCCCCCACGATGACATCTGACACAACCAGAGCATACCAGCCACGCTAGGAAATAGACGTCGGTAGCTACACTAGACCTTACTCAGATTCCACCGGTGCTACATGCACTGCTCGTGTGTGTGTGTGTGTGTGTGTGTGTGTGTGTGTGTGTGTGTGTGTATAGTTCTTTGAAATCTTACCACATGTATAGAATCATATATCCACCACCACTCAGGGAGTTTTTTTTGTCATCGATGCTGAGTTATTTAATAACGAGAATGATTGTCTCGAGTGTAAAGCCATCCATCATTTTGACTTTCAGAACTTGATTTGGGAGAAAGAAAATGAGGCCTGGAGAACGGGATGATGCATGGATGTATTTCAGGCAAATTGTTCCATTGGCTTCCTTCCCCTGGGCAGCCCAGGGGAGCCACCCACGGACCAGGCTGTGTGTCCAGTAGACCCTTGGACCTTCCTGCGTGTTGGAGGACGACTGTCCACCACTTGCAGGTGGAAGGATGTGGGGAGCCGGAGGGAAGGAAGAGACCCAGCCAGTAGGAGGGCGATCTAGCCCATTCACGCTGGGGACAACAGTCAGTCCTGTGTGACACAGGCCGAGTTCTTTTGCATCGAACACACGGAGGTGCTTCTCAAAGCTGGGCTCTGTTGGCCAGGGGTTTGGTGGCCCAGCATCACGTTTGGGGGACTGTTCCCCTGTCAGAGCGTGTGACTGGGTGTGCGTGCATGTGTGGATGCATCTTCAAAGATAGGAGATTTGTTCTTCTCTTAGTTTGGATTCCCCAAGAAGAAGACCCCGAGGCAAGAGAGGTTATTTCTTAGGCAGGTGACACCAGGAGGGAGTGGTCACACAACGATGCATTATCGAGCTGGGTACATTTGGGGGCGACTGGACCGTCTCAGCCTGCTGAGGACACTGGCAGCCTGTGTACAGGACGCGCCGCTGGGGGAGGGGGCGAGGGAGCTGGCGTGTTTATACCCCAACACCTGCCAGTCATCGAGGTTAATTCCCTGGCACTTCTGGCCTTTTGCACTGCCAGGTAAGGACGCCTCTGACATCCGCAAGTGCGGAGTAACGCAGGAGCTGGCAGCCGCCCGCCAGGCCCGTGTGCGCCAGAGTGGCGAGGGCGAGGGGACGGCGGGCAGGGCGTTGCAGCGTCGGCTGTGATCCCAAACTGGCACCGCAGGCCGTTCCTCTGGGTGGCCTTCCTCCCGGCCACACGGCCAGCATCTGTGGGTGCTTTCTGGGTATCTTCCTGGGTGTTTGATATCGCTGGGTTTTCAAAGAATTGCTCCATCTCAACCCTCTAGAAACTTACGGTTGAGAGAGGAAGACCCACTAGACACAATAAATTCTGTCTGGCCAAGCCGCGTTCTTAGCCTCAGCGAGGACCCTGGAGATGCAGAGAACCCAGACATCCACCACCTTCCCTCCTCAGGTCTGGGCTCAGATCCCGCCTTTTCAGCAAAGCCTTCCTGCGCATCACTGTGGTTTTGTTCCCTCCCTCTCTCTCTTCCTTCCCCTCCCCTCCTCTTCCCTCCCTTCCCCTCCCCTC
>RJWJ010044145.1:0-12289 GCA_004363605.1 Indri indri | reverse complement strand
CCTATTGAAAATTAAGTCAAGTCTGTGAGAAACTAATTGCCCATAAACCTTCAAACTTCAAAGGACTGTTTTAATAAATGCAAACAGTGCCTTAAGCATGGCTGGCTTAAGGTCTCTCAGGTGTCTATACCCATACAGTTTTCAAGTTTCATAGCTCTTTTCCAAGAACAAATAAAACTCAATGTTCTCAACTGGAAGCACATTTGTAGGCAGCATTTTCCTTATGAAGCAGCACATTTTTTTATAACGACATACACTTCATATGTCACATTAGCATGTTTTCTGGCCACTTGTACTTTTTCAGTACTTCTTATTTATAGTAAGTTTGCCCACCTTCTTTTCTCAGTCATACCAGAGATCATGCTGGCATATGCGACAAGAGGCATTTCTTATTCTCTTCTTCATCTAGAGAAAGCTGTTACTCCCCTTACCTAGCTTACATTGTGCACGTGTGCTCACATGCACACACACGCACACATACCCTGCTACTAGCATCGCTCACAAGTTTCTCATCTGTCTTCCACCTCTCCCCACCTGCCCGCATAGGCCAGTTATTCCTCATGTTCATATTTAGGGGGTTTGTACTTATATTTAGATCTGAGCCTAACTGCTAAATACGTGTCTCTGTCTTCACATAAAACTGGTCAAACAAACATCGGCCAGCCCGGATTTAAGGGCAGGAAATGTAGACTATCCTTCCTTTGGTGGCTCAATTTGGGCAAATTTCCATGTTTTGACCACATATACACATAGATGCCTCTGGCATATGCCACCTCTTCCATGCAGTAGTTCACAATAACATTGCAGCAGTCTTTACCAACACTTCAGATATGACAAACACTATGATTTTTCACTCTAAAAGCACATCTTAATATTTATAACACTTAAGGTAGATAAGAAAAAACTGATTTTTTTTTTTTAAGTTTATATGCCTTCCTGACTGGGCAGCTGTGTAGTCGATATTTGATAGCAGACTAGCTGAAAGCAACACTCATATGCTCAGCAACCTCTAATTCTGCCACACATACTACGGTGTTCTGTCTTAAGCATGAGAAAGAGGCACTCACATTCCTGCCCTGGTCCTGCAAAATGTACCCAGTTGGTGTAATTCTCATCTCAGCTGCTCCAATAACTTATTTTACAGTGAGTCATGGTGAAGAGAGAAGAACATCAGAGCCCTGAAGCTTCAGAGACATCACTCACTGGCTGCGTCACCCTGAACAAATTATATTATCCCTCTGTGCCTCATTGTCCTTGTCTGTAAAGTTCAGATGGCATATTTGTTGACAATTTATGTGAATATTCAATGGGATAACATATGAAACCAATTTGCACGTTGCCAGGCACATAGAGAATGGCTCATAAATGTCAATTCGTAATTGCTGGATTTCTTCCCTCTCAGTTGTATATAGATTTGTATCTCAACTGCTAATCCAATTTTAAAATTTCTAGGCCATCGCTCGAGAGATACAAAGCAAAAGGAAAATTACTTAGTTAACAGTTTTTCATACAAATGAATTTTATATAAGTGAACACAAATGAGCATTAACATTCATCACAGGGGCAGGCAAAGCCTCAAAACAGCAAAGGTAAAAGTCCAAAAAGCAGTAAGGCAACACAGATCATTCTTTTGGTAAAAACATAAAGAGGTTTTCATAAAAATCCCAACAGTTGTCAGGCCCCACCTGCTGGTTCCTCGAAGCTTGGGTCCTCTCAAAGGACAAGGCTGGGTTGTCCCACATTGCAATATATTGAGGAGGAAGCTCATTTTTCCCAGGAGAGATGAGCATCGAAGTCTGAAGAGCAATGGACTCAGAGTATAGAGAGCTATTTTCAATGAGAGTCTCTGTAATTGAGGTTTTACCTTGAGCAAATGCCTGAATTTTTCCGAATGTTGATATTCCATCTGTAAGAGAATTGCTAGATTCTCTAAGGTGGATTTAAGCCCTCAACTACACGGCCTGTCCTCATTCCACGGCAGCCTTGCATGTAGTCAGACTTATATGGTGACTCAGCACAAGTGGAGGGAAGAAGGAACCTCCTTAAAGGTCTCAGAGGTCATGCCCACAGCACACGTGATGTCTTGTCTACCATACGTTACTGGTCAAACAAACATCGGCCAGCCCAGATTTAAGGGCAGGAAATGTAGACTATTTCTGAATGCAGGCTTTTAAAAGAATTTGCAGCTATCTTCAATCTTTTCACAAAACTAACACAATATTTAATACTATTTATGATGCAAGTTTATTTGAAAGACATTACACAGAATCTCTTGATGGTCAAAAAAAGCACAGAAGTACAGAGGACAATCACGATTCTAGTCTCAACCTTCCACAGGATATATGGCCTTAGGAACATCAATTAATGTCTCGAAGTCTCAGCCTACTCTCATTTTAAAGAGGGATACTTCATCTCTTTCCTAGCATCCAGGAAATTTTATGAAGATTTAAGTAGACAAAATCAATGATATCTGAATCAAATGCCAGATAGAATGACTAAAGGAATGTAAAAATATAGAATACTTGAAATGGGCTGAAAATAAGGAAGAGGCATTATGTATGTGTTGGAAATACCCAGTAATTTCTACTAGACCAAAAACAGATAAAACAAAGAAGATATTAATGGATGATGAACAGTACTATTTCTTGAAAAAGAATCCCAGACTTCCTAGGAGAAGGTAGAGGAGATTATTAACCTATTTATTTGGAAGAGTGGAAGCTAAAAGATGGAGGTGAGGTTGAACCTTGGGCCTGGGGAGAACTTTTATAAGTGGAGTTTAACAACATATCTAACTTATAAAACAATAAAACAGTTGTGAAGCTTTATGTGTCAAATAAAACACCATTTTAATGTATAAAATAATACTTAAATAAAAAATGGGCAAGGGACATGAGTGGAAATTTCCCAAAAGACATACCAATAGCCAACAGGTTCATGAAAAAATGTTCTACATTGCTGATCACTAGGGAATGCTAATTAAAACCACAATGTGATTATCTTCTCACACCATCAGAATGGCCATTAGCAAGAAGATGAAAGATAACAAGGCCTGTTGAAAACATGGAGAAAAGGGAACCCTTGTACACTGTTGGTGGGAATGCAAATTAGTACGGCCATTATGGGAAACACTATGGAGGTTCTTCAAAAAATTAAAACTATCATATTATCCAGAAATCCCACCGTGGGTTTTTAACCAAAAGATTTGAAATTGGTAAGTCGAAGAGATGTCTGCATTCCTATATTCATTGCAACATATTTCACAATAGTCAAGTTATGGAATCAACCTAAGTGCTCATCAGTGGATGAATGGACAAAGAAAATATGGAACATACCCGCAGTGGAATACTATACACCCTTGAAAAAGAAAGAAATTCTGTCATTTGCAACAGCATGGATGGAATTAGAGACATGCTAAGTGAAGTGAGCCAGGCACAGAAAGACAGATACATGTGTTTTCACTTATAAATGGAATCTAAAACAAAATCTTAGAAGCAGAAAGTAGAAATATGGTTACAGAGGCTGGGGGTGGGGGAGACGGAAATGATGGTCAAAGGGCACAGTATCTCAGACTGGAGAAATTTGTTTCGCGGGGTTCTATTGTGGTGAATATAGTTAATAATAGTGTATTGTACATTTCAAAATTGCTAAGAGAGTAAATTCCAAATGTTCTCACCACAAAAAATAAGTATTTGAGGTGATAGTTATGTTAATTAGCTTGATTTAATTTTCACATATTCATAAATCATACCCCATAAATATAAACACAAATAAACTCAACTTGTAATAAAATAAAAAATGCATAACTATATAAGAGAAAATGGGCAGAAACAATGCTAGTCATTTGAAATTAATGCTTTCATATATTGATAAAGTACATTAAAAATGTAAACAAATATGGAGAGAAGGAAATACAGAGTGAATAGTGTTTACATGCATGTGTATACATCTGCGTAGAGAGACTCTACATCAATGTGAATATCTCTTTAAGTACCTGTAAAACATGTACAGAAATTGGCTATATGTTAGATAACAATGAAAAATAAACTTGAATATATGGAAACTATTCAGTCCACATTCTCTACCTACAATATATTATTAAATAAAAGTTAATAACAAAATGTACGCAAAAAAAGCAGTACCTTAACAAAATATACACAAGCAATACATTATATAAAAGAGGAAAAAAGCTACAATTATATAATTTTAGGAAAGAATGATTTCTATTCTACTTATCAGGCTACTGGGAAGTAGACTAGTGACATTCAGAAGTGAATGCTTTCATTAAATAAATAAGATTATAATTGCAAATACTTAACTTGAGCAGGTAGAAAAGACCAACCAAACAACCTAAGAAAAATAGGATGTGGAAATGACTTAGGACAAGAGGAAAATATAATACATAAGAAAAACTGAAAAATATATATTATTTCCATAAATGAAAACACAAGTCTCTCTAAAAGGTAAAAGTATAGAAAAACTATTCAAAGTGAAACCCAATCATATAAATTCTACATATGAAAGGACTTATAACAACAGGCAAAATTATTTCTAAGAGAATTTGATGCTGCTTTATAAAAATTTAAACAGCAAATAACCTTTGGAGAATTAATGACTCTTTGAGAAACAATATTCATAATTCTACTTATACATATATAAGCCAAAATCTCTAGATGGAATACTGACCTAATTTTCTTTTTATTTTCTCAAAATTCTTTAGTATTGGGATTTGTTAGTTTTAGTATCAAACGAGCAGAAATAACTTTAAAGCCTTTCAGTGTGGATATATTGAATAAATTTGGGACATAGCAAGATAGCTCCTTGTATTAGGGTCCACTTAAGTAAATAAAGCCTATGCCAAACAGTTCAATAAAGGAAATTCAATAAGGTAATTTGGATTCAAGGTGTAGGAAGAGCAGAGACAACTCAGATTAACAAAAGCGGGAAAGATGCTACCACCCCTACCTCCCTTGCCTGCCGCAGTTTCAAGGATGCAGGGGAAAACACAGAACTCTTGGGGCGGAGACGAGGGATTTTATTACTATGGCACCAGCGAGCATCATGAGTTTCATGTTCCCATAAGTTTCCTTGTTCCCCAAGTCCCCCGGGGCCATGGGGTACAGCCCAGGTGGATGCTGCATGTTGCCACAGCTGAGGAACCTGAATTTAGGGAACATCGGATCTTATAACGTGGCTGCTAGCAGAGCTGCCCAGCCTTTGCCCCGGAAGAAGACATCATCTGTATTGTCCTGATAAGAAACAAATCTTCCCTGGAGGAAGATACTATATCTTCTGAGCCTGTTTGCTACACAAACATACTTGAAAAGATTGTAAGGAGCCAAAGTTCTCACAAGAAATGCAAAACCAGTGTAATCTGGGAAGAAATGTTTCCTAAAAATGACCCTTTCAACCAAATGTGTTCAAAAGAGTCTTCCAAAGTTTAGGGGAGGAGAGAGATGGAGGTTAGAATCTCTTATATCAGCTGGAAATCTCAAATGTTTACAAATAAAAAATATTATTGCCTAAATGGGAGAGAGCAAGAGCAGTCGCCCTTGTTTATATCTTTATGAGAGTCCTCTAAATCTGTGGTCCCCAACGCCCGGCGACGGACCAGTACCAGGAACAAGGCCACACAGCAGGTGAGCGGCAGGCGAGCTAGCAAAGCTTCATCTGTATTTACGGCCGCTCCCCACCACTCACATCACCACACAAGCTCCGCTTCCTGTCCGATCAGCGGTGACATTAGATTCTCACCGCAGCACAAGCCCTACTGTACACTGTGCATGTGGAGGATCTAGGTCACGCTCCTTATCTAAAGCCTGATGATCTGAGGTGGAGCTAAGGCAGTGATGCTAGTGCGGGGAGCAGCTGCAAACACAGATTATCGCTAGCAGAGAGGTTTGACCACACAATAAATGTAATGCGCTTGAATCATCCTGTAACCATCCCCCACCCTGTCTGTGGAAAAATCGTCTTCCATGAAACCCGTCCCTGGTGCCATAAAGGATGGGGACCGCTGCTCTAAATATAAGGTTCTTTGCTTTTGGTTTTCCTTTCTCATCCGTGTGAGGACAGCATACCCCTAATCTGTGTCATACTCAAATAAAGGTAGTCACTTAATCTCCACGTGGCACACTTTGAGCCTAAATCATTCTCGTGGGCGGTGGCTTTTTGAGATGTGTCAGTTGCATGCAGCTCTCAAATAGAACTCGAATGTGTTAACTACTCTCCAGACTTGCTTGGGCTGTGACTGCTCCTCTTTCCAGATGTTAAATAAGTGGTTTCCAATTCATTGCTGACTGCTGTTTCAACAGAATGGGATCAAGAGAGGGTTAGAGCCCCAAAGGCAAAAAGTCACGGTGAGAGTATCAACTGAATGAGACATTTTTTACCAAGGCTACCAAAAAAACCCACACAGCAGATCCTCACAAAGAAGGAACAAAAGAACCTTGAAGACATGTATCCATCATGTTTAATTTTTTAAAATGCAGTCATTGCTTAGAAATTATCTCACAATGTAATAGATATTTATTTGCAATATAAATTGCCTTTTTTTACATATATACAATTTTCTGTTCCTAAAAAATCCTCCAGCTCAAACTGATGCATTGTTTTTTCAATTAAGAAATTACTTGAGCTGTTGGATCTAAGAATTTAGAAAGTAAAACAATAAAAAAGAAATTACTATAGCATTTTAAGCTTTATTTTTTATCATAATGCTTTTTAAGTATTATAATATGAAAATAATTAAGAATAATTTTTAGTTAAAAACAGTTAAGGATGTATGTTCTCTTGTTAAAACCTCTCAGCAAAGGAAATTTTATCAAGAGTTTAAAATTAGAATCAACAAAATTCTCTAACAAAAGTGCTTGAAATATTGTCATACTGTCTTGGTCATTGTGCACATCAAAAAGGCCAATTAATTTATAATACATTGCTTAAAGTTCATATTAATATTAAAAATTGCTAGATAAATCAAATAGATTCTAGAACATCTCTTAGATTGTCCAAGGCACAGAATACTTGCATCAGTTTGCTAGGGCTGCCATAACAAAATATCACAGACTGGGAGACTTAAACAACAGAAATTTATTTTCTCATAGTTCTTGGACTTCTGGAAGCCCAAGATCAAGATGCTGGCAAGATTGGTTTCCTCCGAGGCCTCTCCCCTTAGCCTGCAGACACTTTCTAGTGTCTTTGCAGGGCCTTTTCTTTGTGCGCATTCATCCCTAGTGTCTCCTCCTCTTATAAAGACACCAGTCCTGCTTGACTAGGGTTCCACCTTCATGTCTTCCTTTAACCTTAATTAACCT
The DNA here is from genome assembly GCA_004363605.1 of Indri indri. Classification (NCBI taxonomy): domain Eukaryota; kingdom Metazoa; phylum Chordata; class Mammalia; order Primates; family Indriidae; genus Indri; species Indri indri. The sequence continues at coordinate 4,979 of RJWJ010044145.1, read as the reverse complement.
CTTTAAAGGCCCTCTCTCCAAATACAGTCACATTGGGGGCCAGCACTTCAACCTATGAATTTGTGGGGGGAGCACATTCAGTCCATAGCAGACCCAACACGCAGTTACGAATGGTGAATGGAGTCTCTGATGTCTAGGAGAACACTTAGCCGAGATACGGTGAAAAAGATTTGTATCTTCGGCAAAGATCCTGAAAAAATCTATAATCGAGTTTTTAAAGACAAATTTTCCATTTTTCAGCAATTTAAATATGGAAGTAGAATAAAGAGGAACCAAAGGAACAAATGAAGAAATAGAATATTGTTAAAAGCGTCCTAGAACTTGACGGCACTGAAGAGCAAGAGCTAGAGGAACATGAGGTGAAAACCAATAGCAGGCGATTCAGAGGGGAACTGCGGGGAGGAAATCAGTGTCTCCAGTGGTTTCCAGTTATCCGTTTCCAGCAAACAAAATATGTTTACTGTGTTTCCATGACGCTTAAGACTGATCATTTGGGAAGAAAAATGTTTCCCACAACAAAAAAGTGAAAGGAAAAGCACTTTCATCAAATTTTGGAAAGATTAATTTATCACTGATAATCTATTGTATGCTAAGTGATAAATTATACTAGAAAAAAGGATAAAGAGTAGACAATAGACAGAACTGTGATTAATATGAGATTGAATTTATGGATTAATTGATGTTATTAATGGGTATTGCTGATGAGAATGGAAGATTTATGTGTTTAATTAAGTTTATGCCTCATATAGGACACAGGCTCTAAAGGCAAAAGCCCGTTCTCTTCCCCCAATAACACTTTCACACAATGAGCCTCGCCTCTATTCCCTCACAGTAGCGTGTGATAGATTCCAGACTTTAATAAAGGGATTTATGATTTATCATTTATTATTATCTGTGAAGTTTGGATTCAGTTGAGGGGCCCCACTTGGGGATGTGGAGGGCCACAGGTTCCCCACCCCATCTGGAAAGGTGCATCGTGAACCAGCATACCAAAGATTCTGAAAGTGCTGCTCTGGGATAACTCAGAAATTTGTCTCCTTTGCACTGCCAACCTCCCCACCCCACCCACACACACACCCCAACCGCGGGATGTGGATGTGGACAGTATACCTATTTTGGCAACAAGGAGGAAAACTTTGAAATATATTAATATCAAATTTTGCAAAATATAGATTGGTTGCAATGTTACTATTTGGAGCCAAGTCATCTTCTTAAAAAAAAAAAAATACCTTCAACAATGCCAGACTTTTAAATAGACTGAGTATGGCATCTTTTTTTGTTTGTTTGTTTTGAGGCAGGGTCTTACTCTGTCACCCAGACTGGAGTGCAGTGGCAAGATCACAGCTCACTGCAACCTCCAACTCCTGGGTTTAAGTGGTCCTCCTAGCTCAGCCTCCCGAGTAGCTAGGGCTACAGGTGTGCGCCATCACGCCCTATTTTTTTTTTTAGAGACAGGGTCTTGCTATGTTGCCCAGGCTGGTCTCAAACTTCTAACCTCAAATGATGAGTATGACACTTTTATGCCAAGACATAGCAGTTCTAGAAATGCTTCACTACTAAAAAGTAAAATCGAATAAATACATTCAAGCTCTTTGACTATATTTTCCATTAAAATGTAAAAACCTCTTAGTTTTATGTGGATTTAAATGACCTGTTAAATCATATCAGGTACTTTCCTGAGAGCATCTTCTATGAGGGGTAGTAAGAGTCAAACCCAGTGCTGGATGCAGAAGTGTAGGACGTGGAAATATTGGGGTTCTGGGGGCACAGTGGGAAAATGCACACCACAGGAAGCAGACAGGAACTCTAAGCCTAGATCTGATAGAGACAATCTTTACAACTCCCAGTTTTGCCGAGAGTCACGCATTAAATAAGGGAAAAATGTGAGATTTTATTAATCAGAGGATTGTCCATTGTTTGTCAAAAGGTAAATGTTTTCTCAAGTTGTGTCAGAGAAATGTGCACTAAGACCAAATAAAACCACCTCTGTATGTTTCTTGAACCCTGTTGTCTATCAATAAAAATGCATTTCTTTCTTGAAAATGCAGTGTAAACGATTTTTGTTCTTTGAACTAATCATATGCCTGAGCAAGTGATGTGATATCATGTGGGTCTCCTCCGCTAACCTTAAACTATATGTTTCAAATAAGAAAATGCACAACTGTATCAAAGAGTTTCTCAGAGAAAACACTTTTTCAGTATGTAGAAGTCCTATCACAGGAGCAAGCAAACAGATCTATCTGAGAAAATAGATCATTGTGTAATGGTGTCGGGAGATGTCAGGAAAAATTTTAAGAGACTGAAATGGGTAAAAAAGATGAATGAGTATCCTATGTTTGGCACCTTTCTGAGATATCTGTTTCTGACCGGGCCTGCGCTTTCATTTTTCGAGTTATTTTACAATCCTGTTAAGTTATTGAAAGCTGAGAGTAATGCAAATAATTCTTGTCCATAGAAATGCAAATAAATTTGTCTGGTGGAATGCAATTGATTACTGCCTGGATATTTGCCAGTGTTCCTGATTGGCGATAAGGCATTCGAATTCTCCTTGGAATCAGTTGTACCACCTTAATGTTCCCTTCTTAATTAATGAGTTAGATGAAATCGTTTACAATTTCCTATTTTTGAGTAATGATTTTACTTTTTAAAAAGTTGTCCTTAAATAGAGGATTATGCAGGTATCTAATAACAGATTCTATCATGTCATTCACATGTAACCCTCAACCTTTAAAAGAGCAGATTTCGGTTTCATATTTTAAATAAAGCCTAAAATACATTTTTGTTTTCTTTTAGCTTCAGACAAGCTTGACTGAACCAATGACGTTATCCAAATCAATATCTCTTCCTCGGAGTGCGTACTGGCATCACATTACTCGCCAGAACAGCGTTGGAGAAATCTACAGTTTGCAAGGCAAGTGGCTTTGAAATAATAAAGTGGCGCCTCCATCAGCTTCCTTGGGAGGGCTGAGTCATGCAAATTGCTTTGTATTTGCATTCCTTGTTTTTCTCCATTTCCATTTATCAGCTGTCACTGGCCACCGTGGGAGCTCTGAGATTTACAGTGGCTTTTGAAAAACTATCATTTCATACACTCGTGGTAAAAATTATTTCAAAAACTACTGTGAGGGCTAAGGACCCAATTTGGCACAAGAACTTGACTAACACATTATACAGAGCACATTATCAGAAGCTAAACGCTAATGCTGAGGTATGTTTCATGCTGTGTTTTACAAAGGATTTCTTTCTTAGCATCTTTTTTCCTTGATAGGATTAAATATCAGTGCAGGAGGCTGACTTCACGCTGTGTAATGAAATGCTACATAAACTCACAGAAGTTTTAAGGTTTAGCCAAAGCCTTGACACAGAAACCATTTGGACAGGGTGCAGACTAGAAGGGGCCAGGTGTAAAGACTTTGCTTTTGTATTTTTTCTAATGATGAATGGACAATTAACGAGCGTGGGCATGGCTTGCCAGATGAATCGAATTAATAGATAGCAGGTGTTTGATGAACAACAGCAGATACCCTAGCTTCCTTGGTTGTCTTCCTATTCCTTCCCTTTTGTTTTAAAATGAATAATCTTATCCTTCAAACAAAATATTCGGCTATAAGCAATTGACTAACAGCTGGCCGATACTGGAGGAAGCAAGAAACTAAGAAAAATAAGGCTGAAACACACACAGCTGAAAACATTTACTCATCCAGCAAACATTTGTTGAGCACCACGGGCTTCAACGTAATAAGCATCCAATAAATAGCTGGTGAAGGAATGACCAAGTATGACCTTCAGCGTAGTTAGGCATTCAAAATATGTTTTCCCTTCGTATTTAGCTTTTGCTCATATTAGCAACACAATTTTGACAAAAAGAAATATTTCTGTTGCGAGAAAACTGAAATAATGTGGGTATTTTTATAGCAGTATTTACTCGCCAGGGTTTCAAACCTAGACTAATGCAATTTGATCAGTGGAAAATAATGGTTAAAGACCTGTTCTGCAAGGCAAAGCAGCCGGAATGATTTTCATCGCTTACTGAAGGCAATTGCATTCTACATTTTAAATGAATTCTTTTACAGCCAGCTTGACTACCTGTATTTAAGAGTTAGTTATTATCTTTCTGTATTATTTGTATGAGAAAACACTTACTAGAATAAGGATGAGAGGGTTGAGAAAAGCAAGGGTGACTGGTTTGGCCATTTCAAGAATCAGAAAGAGGAGACGTGTTTCCCACACTTACTTCCCTCCACAAATGCCAGCCGCCACACGTGAACATTGCCTATTCCTGCGATTAGGAATAATTAGAAAATAGGCTTGTAATATAAGGTTACTTTTACTTAAAAATACAAATATGTATGTAAATATTGATATCCACTTAAAAAGCTAAATAAAAACTATCAAATATCTAAGCAAAAAAAAAGTGAACATGTTAATTTAAATAATATGGGAATAGATTGGAAAAAAATGTAATGATAATTTTGGTTTTTGGCAAGGGTTTGGCCTATAATTCCAGAAAATAAAAGATTGTTATTTCATGAAATAGTTTCAAGGAAACATTTCTCTGAAGGGAGAGCTAAGATTTAGACTGATGCATAATTTCAGAAATAATTTCATATGTATCCAACAAAAAATACTAGAATACATTGAAATATCTTAAAACATTGCCAGAGACTCATTGAAGGACAATGTTGAGTTATACAATAAAATAGATCCAGTAACTGATTGGAATACTGATTGGAATAGTGATTTATCTCACTCATATTAATTTCCAGCAAAGTTAAGGGCTTGAAATGCCTTATCAATTACCACAAATAATTTACTTATATGGTCTCAATATTTTATTCTTCCCTCTTTGGTTAGTAGTGGTTGTAGTTTTTGTGTAATAGAAAAAAATATATAGGCATTGACAAAGGTAATTACATCAAATCTATATGGAATGTATTCAATGTAAATTACACCGTGGGTTTACTTTTTGTACTGTATAC
>RJWJ010044144.1:0-12299 GCA_004363605.1 Indri indri | reverse complement strand
CGCATTTTAATCCATCTATCGCCTATTCCTTTTCCTTCTGTGTATTTGATTTAGTCACTCTTCATCTCTTTTCATATTTCTTTTCTACCTTTTAATACCTTTTCAAAAAATATATTACCCTTCCTCCTTTCTTCTTTGTGTGTGTTTTTTTTTTTGCTTGCAACTCTTCACCCTTGCCTCTATGTTAATATCTGACATTCCTTCTTTATTCAACTTGTGATGACTTCCTTTATATCAGCTTTATTCCTTTTCTATTTTCTTTCGTCTTCCTTTCGGTCTATGTCTTGCCACCGTATCTTTTCCCTTTCCCAATACTAGACCTCTCTAGCACCCACTGGGTGCTAAGAATGCCTCTGTCTGGTGGATGGATGGATGATTTTCGTTCCAAGTAGTAAGCATGGCTTGTAAACCCGTCCCACTCTCTCCCACGGGGGGAAGGGCAGCAAGGAACAAGAGGCATGTCTGTGACATCCCCAGGGACTCTTGGGCTTAGAGAGAAACTGAAATGGTTTACTCAAAGGAAAGCACATCATCTCACTTGGTTCTAGACTCATCGTCAAAAACATGATTTAAATCTCCTGGGATGCTTAATTTTAATTTGAATGTACAGACACGTTGATCAAAAGGAGAAGATAAATAGAATTTCAAAGAGTTAAAATGGAGTTTTCATGAAATCTAAATTCAGCCCACTTGCAAAATGACCAAGGGGATCTGTTGATTGGCTTTTGATCACTCCTGGAAGGAGGAGTGAGGCTCTTCCTTGACAGGGTAAGAACCCTGGCTTGAAGGGTGGCCTGAGCTTTCACAAGACCGTGATGGGGGTTTCAGAGTGGGTCCTTGCCCACTGTGGGGATGACCAGCAGGGCCTGAATTTCCTTGCAGAATGTCGTGCAGTATTAATTGCCTCTGCACTGCTGGCTACAGGGTTTCCCAGAAAAAAGAAGTTCTTCTTGGAACCAAGAAGCTTTCATCCTACCGTGTAACTAATAACACTGAGTTTAACACTGAGCGGGTAGCCAGGGAGCAAGGTGGCGTGGCAAGAAGAGAAATTGAACAATGCAGTGCGGTAGCAAAATCAGAAATTCAGGACCTTCTTCATATATTTCTTTATTCACTTACTCAGGATCTCACAGATATAAGTTTAACACCTAAGAAAAGCAATTAAGATAATTTTCTGGAGTGAGGCACACCAAGGAACTCCTGTCTTTTGCATCTGACGAGGCAAGTTGCCTAATGGTTCTGGGCCTCAGATCCCTTCCTATAAACTAGGAATGAACACAGTGCCTGCCCTGTGGGTCTGTTATGGGATGAATTAGTTGCAGTGGAAATCTTTGCCCTGCCAGTTACCAGCTCTGCGAACTGGGCCTGGCCTGGAACTGCTTACTTGTAGAGTGCCGTGAATCTGTGCCCTGTTGTCACCTGCACACCTCACCAGGTGGGGCGGATCTCATAGACAGTTATGTATCTGGAAGCCTTTTAGACCTGTGATTAGTTTACCAACATACCAGATCTGAAACAGCCGGATGCACTGGTCAGAAAACAGTCATGCTCAGGAGGCAGCCTTAACAGCATTCCCAGAAAATTTAGGAAAAACAACTCCAGTCTTAACATGCTTTTAGAGTAAAGATTGTATTCCTCTATATGTATCTTTAAAAATGAAAATAATTATTTCTTTTATTCACCTCTTAACAAATAATTTTTCAGTACAAACTGTGTCCTGGGCGATGTTCTAGTAGGTCAAAAATAAAAAGCAGACATAGTGATAAAATCTCTAACCTTGAAGAAAACCAATAAATACTTTGAAACAGCATAACATAAACAGTGCTGATGTGGAAAAGTAAAGTGTCGAAAGAGGGTAAGAAGTTCGAGAAAGATGAGACGAAATTTTAGTGCAGATGAGAATGAATTAGAAAACTAGGAAAAGTCCCCCAGGACCAGGTCTGGCAAAAGGAGTTGGTGGTCACCCTGGTAAAGCAGGTTTGTTTAACAATAAATAGAAAGACAACACAAAGACGCACATACATTAATGAGATGTCCATGAAGTAAGGAGAGGGATTACTCTTCTGGAGTATTCTACAAAGCTGGGGCAATTCCAGAAACAGCAGCCGCATGCATTTGTCCCTAACAGGGCTCTTTGGGTGTGTGATCTGAGCTAGGCACGGTTGGAGAGGAACAAACAGAGCGAGCAACTGCATTGGACTCCTGTGCTGATTCCCACGGAGCGAGATAAATAATCCACAATAACAATCCACATAACAAATAAATCCACATAAAAAATAAGGAAATAATATACAGTCATCCCTTGGTATCCTGTGTCCATGGGGGATTGGTTTCAGGACCTCCTGAGGATATCAAAATCCAAGGATGCTCAAGTCCCCTATACAAAATGTTGTAGTATTTGCATATAATATACACCCATCCTCCCATATGCTTTAAATCATCTCTAGATTACTTATAATACCTAATACAAATGCTCTGTAAACAGTTATATTGCATTGTTTACAGAATAATCACATGACAAAAGTCTGTACATGTCTAGTACAGATGCAAGTTTTTAAAACTTAAAAACAAATTTTATTAATACACAATATTTGTACGTATGATTTATGGGGTACGTGCGATATTTCGATACAAGTATACAATGTGTCATGATCAAGTCAAAGTATTGATCTGCAATTGGTTGAATCCATGGATGCAGAACCCATGGATACAGAGGGTCAACTGTAGTTTTTTGGGATTAAATTAAAAATTTTAAACTTGAAGATTAAAAATTGTACATATTTATCTTGTACCTGTTGTTTTGAAATATGCATGCATTGTGGAATGGCAAAAATGAGCTAATTAGTATATCGTTACTTTACGTATTTATTTTTTATGATGAGAACACTTAAAATCTCTCTCAGCAATGTTCGAAAATACAGTACATTGCCATTAACTATAGTCACTGTGTTGAACAATAGATCTCTGGAACTTATTCTTTTTATCCAACTGAAATTTTGTATCCTTTGGCCAATATCTCCTCAACCCCACCCCAGTGCCCTCCCTGCCCCTGCTGTCTTCCCTAGTAACCACCATTCTACTTTCCACTTCTGTGCATTCAACTTTTTAGATTCCACGTGTGAGTGAGATCGTGGGTATTTGTCTTTTTGTGCCTGGCTTATTTCACTTAGCATAATGCCCTCCAGGTTCATCCATGTTCTTGCAAAAGACAGGATTTTCTTCTTTTTAAAGGCTGAGTAGTATTCCATTGTACGTATATACCACGTTTTCTTTATCTATTCATCTGTCGATGGATATTTCGAGATTATTCCACATCTTGGCTATTGTGAATAATGCTGCAATGAACATGGAAGTGCAGATACCTCTCCAACCTACTGATTTCATTTCCTCTAGATACACACCCAGAAGTGGGATTGCTGGATCATATGGGTAGTTCTATTTTTAATTTTTTGAGGAATCTCCCTACCGTTCTTCATATGACTGCAATAATTTACATTCCCACCACCAATGTGCAAGGGTTCCCTTTCTTCCACATCTTGGCCAACACCTGTTATCTTTCACCTTTTTAATAATAGCCATTCTGACATGTGAGTGAATATCATAGTATTTATTGGCTTGATTTTATTGCCCTCAAGTCGTGTGGCCGTACTGAGATGTTGAGCCCACATTTGCTAGAAAGAGCGTGAATGGACTTGGAATCAGGCTGACTCTCTGGATTTATTAGTCCTCCATCCTTAAGGTACTTAAATTCTCCCAATGTCAACTTTTTTATCTTTAAAATGGAATTAATAATACCTATCTTACGTAGTTGCTGAAAAAATGTCATTTGGTTAAAAAAATCTAGTGAGAAGTAGGTAGGCCTGGAGTTTATAGGAAGAGGAGGCTATATGTGTTATTATTTATCCCAATTAATGTAGAATGCAGTAATAATTATGATTTCTACACTCATTTAAATATATGATGTTTGGATGTTTTTCTCAAACATGTGTCTTTATTTTTTGTCACACTTTGTAAATGAACACAAGAAGCATGAGGAGTACATCTGTGCACAGACCTGCCAGTACAGCCTAATGTGTTTCTGAATCTTTTGGCAATCAAGTTACCCATACGCATGGAGGCCCACTGTATGCAAAGTGAGTGTGGGACACCTGCAGAGATGCACACAGTAGTTCAGACCCTTCTGTCCTTTAAGAATTTAGTTGAGGAAATACAGGTCACATAATAAGATCATTAACAATGCAAGGCAGTGGATTGTATCAAAGCAGGGGTGCAGATGATGCTATGGAATTTCTTGTTTTTCTTATCATGGAGGTAACGTTCAACTATAGAGGTGGTAAATTCAAATTACCAAATTGTTTAAATAAACAGAGATCTATTATCTCACCATCTTCCTTTTATCATTTCTGGGTCATTCCTCCCTGGTGGTGAGCGTTTTTATTCAAATGCATGTGTGTTCGTATATTTACACTCTGTTGTTCAAAGATGATTATCTGTGGCTTTCACTGACATAATCCCTCCAACTGCTCATTCTCTCCCCTGAGCACTATGTTGGGGAAGGGGAGGCAGGAGCCTCAGCTCTCTGCTCTTGGGGCCATCCTGTGGGTGGCCATTCAGCATTCACCTTTCTGGCAGCTCTGGGCCAGGCCCTGGGCCCCTTCATACTACAGCAGATATGCCCTGGAGGGGGAAACCAGTCTGATACAGCCCTTCAGTTCTTTATCTAACCCCACGGTGTGGGTGTGGGTGCCCTCCTATGCTCCAGTTTCTAATCCCGGCTCCTGTTCTGAGCTCCAACTCTGTCTTCCTCCCAGGGAGCCTTTTCCCCAGGAGCTTGTGATGTGGCCTCTATTCTTACCTCTAACTCCCCTCTGGCTCACAGATCGTGTGTCCTTCCCTAACAAAGGCCACACTGCCCACAGGATCTGCAGCAGCACACCCTCTGGGGCAATGCCTACGGCCTTCCACTTGTCCTGCGGGTAAATCTGAGCTCAAGCAGACACACTGGTGCACACACACTAGTGCCTGTGCACACACACACACCCTGCCCTTCAAAATCAAACGTTTCTCAAAGACAAGGCAGCCTAAATCCACACCAGGCAGCAGAAACCTATTCTCAACAGCAGTGCCATCTGGTCCCATCCCCCGGGCCAGGATGTACCAAAGGGACAGCCACAGTCTTAGAGGCTGTGAGAAGGAATGGCCCTTTCGTGTCTTCTCTAGCAGAAATTTGACATAAAAGTTTCCTCTCCCACAGCCAGAAGAAAATCTTAGCCTGGGCTTCACACTTCACTAGGATGTCTCTCTCATTCCCATTTGAGGAACAATGAAGGGAACAAAGTTTATTTCCATTGTTTAGAAGGTATGTATGTTGAGATACAAGAAAGTTAAGTAACTTACCTAAAACCACATGGTCCCTCCAAGGCTGACACTGTGTAAGCTTCACATCATCGGATAATTCACACGGTTCTCCTTTTACTGAATTTGATGCATTACTCGCTAAGCATATATAATATGCTCCCCCCCCCCCCCGTCTTTTAAATCACAGAAGCAATGGAACATACCAGCAACCACACATGGTCTCATGGACTAAAAGTGCTGTTCCCTCCACTATTTTTATTTTTGGCTTCATCGCCCAATTGTGAGAAATTGAGAAAGACAGCTGTGGGTGCCTCAGTTTCTCTGTTTGTGAAACTGAGAAAATAACACTTACCACTTTCCTGCCTCCCACAGAGGTAAGGAAGCTTGATAAGTTAACGCTAGCAAAGCACTTTGCACTCTCAGAGTACCTTTCACAAAAGAAAGCAAAGTCATTACTATGTAATAATAATATGTATTATTAATAAATACAATTGGCCTGAACATTGGGTCCCAAGAGAATTCCCGTGTCACTTCTCTGCATGCAGATTGAGTGCCATATTCTATGACCCTCTTCACATTGCCAGCCAACAACCTGCTCATTAACTTAGCTAATAACATTATTTGGTGTGTTCATTTCCACTGCCTTTCATTTAGGAAACTCCAAATGCCTTGCTAGCACTATTAAATCAAGCATCCTTATGCATAGGTAGGGTGTTGAAAGGAGCATTATACTTAGAGAGGTGGTCAGAGAGATCAGAGGAATGAAAAATTAGGGGCAAGAAGTAGATCTGACTACCTGAGCCAGCATCACTAACTGGGTTTCCGCTCCTGCCCCAGAAACGAATAACCCTTCAGCTCTGCGGAGCTCCCCATCCTCCCTTCCTGAAAGCCCAGTCTAAAATGCTAGAAAGTTGCAGCAGATTCACTGGCGTGCTCTATTTTCAGCCACTTCCATAAAGAAATCAATTAAATGTGTCTGACAGTCTACTTTTCCTGAAGCTCTGCTGGCAGAGGGTTTAACTTTATATCATCTTCCACAGCCCCAAAACAAAACAACCATTTTATTTCATCCTCCACGAAAGTAACTTCTATTTATCTTGGTGAGGTCCCCGTGCTAGCTAATCTACAGTCACCAGTCGGATCGCCTTTGTTCTCAGCCCTTTTTGGCTGTTGCATTTTAGTGCCTGAGATGCAAGTCCATGACAGGGGAAGCATCTTGTCATTTTAATGAATTGAGTTTTCTTCTAGTGCCACTCTTCCCAACAACAGTCCATTTCCGTACCCATCAAGATGTCAGATGCAAAATAAAACTAGTTGCAACACGGCGCTGTGCACAAGGCAGTTCAGATTATTACTGAATGATGTGGCTGGAAAGACTCTTGAGAGATCACTTTGCACATCTCTAACTTTTTGAGATTTCTCCCTAATTGAACTAAAATTATCACCAATCACAACAGAGCTTTTAAGTCACAAAGGACCTCAGCAAGTGGAAGGAAAGGGGATGTGTCAGGCATTGTGTTAAGGAAATACCTAAGCCTGGGCTTGTTTCTCTCCACGCCTAGCTTCTGGCTGCTACAGCTTTACACGCTGATCACTGGATAACAATGAGCAGTAAGTTGCCTAAGGTAGAAGGGAGACCAAGGGACTTGAAGTCAAATACACAGATTCAGGTTTAGAGCTGTGTAACCTGAAGAAAGTCACTTAACGTCCCCAAATCTTGTTTTACCCACCTCTGAACTGGAGGTAATGACATCTATTCCACCTCCAAGGACCTCACTGTGTGGAAGTGATAGTTCCTAAGATAACATTTACAAGTCCTTTGTATATTCTAAAATGTTATGCAAATACTCCTTGCTATTAACATCGTCATTCAAAGCTAAATTTAATTACAAAGGAAAATCCACAGTAAAAAATGTGTAATGCATGGAAAACACAAACAAACCAAAATTTCGCAATCTACCATTGTCCCTCGTCTGTTATGATAGCTCTCTTCTCTTGGTACCATTTGAAGTGAAAAAGTCAAAAATTGGCAAGAAAAGTAACAAGACTTCTAGCTGACCAGTTGGGATTGTTCTTTTGGCATAATGCTTCAGAAGCCATGCCCGCAGTGTTACCTGGAGAGCAGGGTGAAAGGTGTAGCCACAGCTTAATGCGATCATAAATAGCCTTAGGTGATTTGCTGATGAACTTTGTGGCATCCCCTTGGTTTGGTGGAATCATGAGTTTCCCAAGGAATTCATTTGGACAGACGACTTAACCTTTTTCTGCCTCAGTTTCCTCATGAATAAAATGATTTATACCCTCTTGTACCTTGGCCACATAATGCAAGAATCGAAAGCGATTCTATGTGCAAGGATGTTGCAGTGCTCACTGCAAGATCTTATTAAGGTTGATTTCTTGCTTTTTATGTGCCATCATTTTTACACCACTTTTTCTTCTTGAAGGGGCAGAGAGAAGGATGGCTAGGATTGGACTAAAGAATGCTCCAGGGAGACGAAATTTCTAAGAGTAACAGCACGAAGTGAAATATGAAAAATGTCAGCTGACCACCAGGAATAAACAGATTCCTGGCAATAGCCGTTATGAGATCTTGGAATTGCCTCTCTCAGGAAGTGGTAGAAGCATTTACTGCTCAACTGGATAAAGTACTCTCAGGGGCCAGATGACCTGCCATTTCCTTCTACATTATCTATGAGTTTTTCTAATAATAATAAAACCACTGAAATTGGCTACAGAGCCATAATCACTAGTGTATAGATTTGGAGCTGCACCGTAATTACAGCTGCCCACGTTCTCAGATAATTGTTCTCCGTTCGGCCTTGGTCTTGGAGACTCCTCCAGTCTGTTTACTGCTAGGTCCAGATCTACAGAGGCCTACAGTACCATCTACACTGGCCTTACATGCATTTAACAACGTTGAGTCACTGCTTTTTAAACAATAAGCGGGGTCCAGGCAGCTTCAGAAACACCATGAAAACACTGTGCTGTTTAAATGCTAATGCCAAGTCCTAAAAGCGATGGTCGCTGACCAGACGCTGCACTTCCTCCACTGAGCTGAGCGTATGATTCAGTTTCTACTGTTTGTTCAATTCTGGTAAACATTTTTCATGGACTTTTTACAGTGTTTGCAAAAGTGCCTCCTAAGCGAAAATAGAAAAATACACTTTCCTCTTTGTACACTTTTCAAAAATATACATTTTGAACTGAAAAAGCTTACGGAAAAATGATGAACAAACCGTACTCGATATTTTCAAATATGTTATTTACTTGTTATTAAATTCAGTTTGTAAGAAGATATATGTATGTGTGTGTGTATGTGTGTGTATGTGTGTGCGTGTATAAAATGCGTTTCCTTTTTAACTAAAATTTTGAGATTGGGCTCTGGAAGATGTTAGTAATTTCCCTGAAGGTATTAATATTTTTGTTATAGCAGTATCATGTTTAAAATTCTATCCCTTCCTTCCTTACCCCCCAAAACAATCCCGTTTTTGAAATTACATATATAAATATTTTTTGAAAAGAGAAAAAAAAAAGTAACTGTGCCTGCATCAGTAAATCAAAACCTAAAATGCTGAGTCGCGCAGCAAAGGGGCCGTGACTTGCTGAGCTAAAGCTCGTGTTCTGGATTTGTCCAGCTTCTCTCGCAGCCAGGGACTCGTCTGTCCTGCTGCTCCCATGGGCTCTGGCGACTGAGCTCTTCTTCATCCTTCGGGGCATTTTCAGCTCTCAGCATAGTGCCTGGCACACAGCAGACCTTGAATAATTGCCTGTTAAAGTTATAAGCTCTGAGTGCTTTTCCTACTATGTTGTTGTTTAACCATTCTATTAATAGCAAAGAATCTCAAAGACCCATATGTAGAAAAAGAATTGTTTTTTCCTTGGGCTAGAGAGCCATTTCAAGTGAGATTTTTACTTTGTGATTCGAGATTTTATGTGCCTTACTTTTTTCTTTCTTTATCATCTAAGATGCATGTCCCTATTTTGCTTCATGGTCATGATTTCATTCAAATTTGTTAAAATTCCTGCGTGTGATTTCTATTAGATCCTACAATTTATAGATGAACTATGGCAGATACTTTCCAGACCCAATTTTTCACATACTACTTTGGAGTTAAAGTACTTTTATATGCATGATCCAAAGCATTACTGGGACCCTGTGAAGTAGAGGCATACACATTATCTCCTTTGTTTTACAAATGAGGAAACTGAGGCTCGGAGATGTTACATGATTTGACTGAAGCTACACGGTGAGTTGGTGACAGATTTGAGCCTTTACCATATTTTTTGACTCCAAATCCAGTGGTGTTTCTGTGACACCACAGTAGCTGCAAGACAACTTCTGACTCTGATTTGCAATATTTCTGCCCGAGCCATCTACCCCCAACGTCCGGATGGCAGAGAACTCACTGCTTCTTGACTCTGCTACCTTGGGCTACTCTGACTTATAAAGTTTTTCAGCTCAAAATATGTGGAATTAACTTCCAGTCAACCAACCAATTCAAAAATATCATTAGACACCTACTAAGTCCCAAGTTCTTGCTTCTCTTTGTCAGGGAGTCTGACTGTGATGCAGATGTCAGGAATGCCTGCGATGGTCAGTGGGCTTAACCCTAGGAGCTGTGCAGACCTAGGAGCTCCGACACTGCAGACGGCAGGCCTGGGGTGTAGAGGAGACCAGGAAAGGGAAGCAGAAGAGGGAAAAGACGCAGGGAGCATGTGGGTAGGGTGAGATTCGGGTGGAGCGTGGATCAGGAGCGCACAGAGGCTGACTGCGGGGAAACTGGACTTATGAGAGCCTGGAGAGAATGTGAGGACCGGAGAGGGGTGAGGAAAAACAGCATGGCTGGAAGAGTCAGAGTCCACACCTCCGCTTTGTGCACAAGTATAGAAGGAATCACTGGAACAGGATCTGTGAAGACTTTACGCAAAAGCTGGGCGGTTAAAATGTACAAACAGCTCAGCCTATTCATTTATCAATGTTGTGTTCCTGGTGACTGCTGTTTAGCACGAAGGAGTCGGCTGTAATTCCAATTGTTATTTTCTGTCCACTGGCTTTCCAGCCTCTAGGTACAGTGGAGCCACATTCTCCCGGAGCCATCCCAGGGCAGTCACACGTTGCCCTGGGCCAAGTCTGCTCCCTGTCTCCTGGTTGGCACATTTCATTACCTCTGCAGCTGCTGGTTTCCTCTGCTATCCTGTTGCTCCTGTGGCCACGGCCATTCTCTGCTAGTGGTCGGCCGGGAACTCAGAGTACCAAACCCCACACCGCGCTCTCAGGGCGAAATCTGGGGAGGTGGAAAGACCAATCTTTCACTGCACTTTACCTCCAGGGGCCCGGGGCCACTGCTTACACCAGCACCTCACAGCATTTCTCTAAACAGGGCTCATTTGAGCCTAACCTTTCTCTCTTGACACAAAACCACTTCGCCAGGAAAGATGTCACTACGCGCACCGTATCATATCTTCCAGCCTCACTTCCCATCTCCATTGCAGCTTACCATATTTATTGGTTCCATTTCCTCCTATGTCAAAAGCTCCCGTGTATATTAATTCATGCAACTATATTATGGTCACTGCAAAACGCTAGCCAGGATGCCAGAGCGAGCTTAGTGGATTCAGCATTCTCTGCTGCAAACTCGTCTGAGGCCAACTGATGCCCTGTGCAGCATGACTACATACAGGAAGGGTCTGACACATGGGACTACCCCGTGAGGCAGATATGGATCCTGCCCCACCCTCAGCAGAAGGGCGCAGGATGCATGCAGGCAGTCATGTGAAAAGTAGAAGAACAAATAGTTTCTATAGAGAAGATATTTTCTTAACCTCAAAGAAATATCTGAGTGTGTAACCATGCAAGATAAGGTTTTGCATAAAGGGTTAGCTTTATAAGTTATAATCTCCTTTTCTGAGAGAATAGCCTAGAAAGTTTAGGTCTCACTTGTGTCTGAGGATTTGAAATATTTTAAGTCAAAGAGAAAAGCTTTCGGGAAGACTTTAGCTGCCAGGGCTTTTTTCTGTAACTTCCAGGGACGAGGCAAGGGAAGGTTAGCAAAGTTTAGGAGATGGGCCCATTAAAATCACATTAACGTACTTTGAAGTTACGGTATTGCCATGTCCAAAATATTCTCCCCGGCCACTGTTTTCCTTAGCCATCTCTGTCCTAGCTGGGATACCTGGCCACAAGCAATGGAAGGAGCCCTGAACTGGACAGTTGTTTAGATCTGAATTTATCATTTGTCCCAACCAGCAGTTGGCTTGTGAGATGCCACCGTACCTCTCTTACTCTCAGTTTCTTTTTGTATAAATGAAAGAGATGTGGTAGCACTGGTGAGCCTGTCCAGCTTGGTCCCACATGAATGTATAGGGACTGCTACACTGCTTGCATTGGTAGGAAATCCAGCTATTCTACGATGGGATGTTTCAGAGCAAAGCCAAGCTGGAAACAGATGACGAGCTCAGATTACCCAAACCTCGCTTCCCATCTGTGGTGCAAACACAAGCAAACAGCTTACATGGAGAAGTGACAAAAATCGTTGGGTGCTTTGAAAATACACTAATCATTAAAAGTAATAATACATGGGAAAAGATATTAATATGTCTAAAATGCATGGTTTTTTTCTGAAATCACAAGCCCCCCTTGCCAGCTATTTAAAAACTGGATTGTTCTGGTTTCTTTGCTGCCTTGGCTTTTACTGTGCAAAACATCATTCTAAGTTTAAAAGCTGGTAAACATACCAATTAAAAGGTTTGCTAATCCAGAATAAGAGTATATTCAGGTTAATATAATTTAACTTTAAGAAATTATTTAAAGGAAAATAAAAAGGCTAAACAAGTACCAGCATCCAGTGGGAGTAAACTCATTTTTGTATCCAATTAACTAGCTTAAGGAGAGAGTAAAATTAATGAAATAATTAATGGATCTCCTACTCTGTGCCTGACAC
>RJWJ010044143.1:0-12294 GCA_004363605.1 Indri indri | reverse complement strand
ATTTTGTCACAGAAAATAAACACGGTATTTTCTTCACTGAGCTGAATAATCATTTGTTGGATCACAGCCCAGCAGAGCAGCCCGAGTATGCTTCTCTAGGGAATGTTGCGTATGTGCCTGTGTGCGTGTGTGTGCGCGTACACACATGTGTATTTGTGTGTGCATGTGTGTGTGTGTGTGATTTCTCTAGGTGCCTGGGCGTTTTGTAGGAGACACTGAATTTATTAACAACCTCCCGTGTATCATTGGGTGATCTGAGATTGTGTCGTTGCCTGAGGACCTAAGTTCCTTTTCCTTTGGTGTCCCTTCAGAAAAACGTCTAGCGTTTCACACATGGCTCCCCAAAGGGCGACCTGTTCTCCACCCTCCTGACCAGCCTGTGTGCTGGGAGGGACCCCTGCCCTTCCGACCCTGGGTGCGGTGGGCATGTTCGTGAGGTGGCTGGAGGATCATGCTGTGCTTTGAGCGTCCGTAGATGCGATTATTCCTGACACCTTCTTTTATGACCATTAGTCTTTGAAAATTTCTCTGAGCTATTTTTAAGAAGTCTCAGGATAAAAAAATGACCATCCAGGAAGGTGAGAGAAGCAGATGCCCTGCTGCTGCCGAGAACAATGACACCCGGCATTTATCTAGGTCTCTGTCACCACGGTTCAGATCGGAACGCAGCTAGCCAGGCCGAAACTGTGTCAGGGACCCACGCGCCGAGTCCCAGCCTCGCTGAGCTGCTCGTGCCCTGCGAGGAGCTGGAAGAGGACTGCTTCCCTCCGTCCCCACCACCGTCCCTCCGGGCCAGGCTGCCAGGGGCAGAGCAGGCCAAGGCAGAGGGTCGATTCGAGGTTTGTGGAGAACGTTCCTTCCCAGAGTCTCCCTCGCTGCTGAGTCTGTCCTTGCCCTGCTAGAGCACACGGTGGCCATGACGGGTCCCATCCTGTGGCAGGTGAGTGGATGTGGGAGCTCAGACTAGACAGAAAACAGCAGCGGAACCGGGAGAAGGGAAACACCGCGGCGCCGTAGCTCTGGGAGAGGCCGGATCCCGGCGTCCCGGAGGCGTGGGAAGGCCGCCCCTGTGCTTCTCCAGAAAGAGGTGACTGGGTCTCCAGAAGGAAAGATCTGGAAGGGTGGTGACACGCTGAGGATTAATCCATAAGACAGTTGTTTTGAACACTAGTCCTGTGCAATAGTTTTCCTTTTTAGTCCGGTGGCCTGTTTCAAATGCTTGTCGTGTTTGATATTTTCTGCAGAATTCAGCGCTAATGACCGCGTCTTCCTTTCTGGAGTCCAGCTCTCCTTTGTTCCGTGCTAACAGTCTCTCTCGACTTTCCTGTGAACTTTTCAAGGTCTCTTCCTTTGTGCCTCCCTGCCTCTGCCGGAACTAAGAAAATAACCTCACAGGCTCTGTCATTTTTTAAGGAATGTGCCATGTTGAAAAGTGGAAGATGAGCGGAAAGGGAGGCGAGTGGAGGGCGAGAGGGGAGGGAAGGCCGGGAGCGTGCAGGGGAGGGGGGTTCCGAGCGCCGGGCTGTGGTGCGGGACATCGCTGCCTCAGGAGTTGTGTAGCCAGAGCAAGGCAGCATCAAGGGCAAAGTCCGGAGAACATCTGGAGAGGGGCCTGGGCGCCCCGGCAGTGCTCCGTGGCCGTGGCTGGAGAAGGCCGCCTGGGCAGAGGCTGCGCCCGGAGCCGCGGGGCCGCCTGCTTCCCTCGGGCGGCCGGCAGAGGGAGCTCGCTGACCCCGGCGGGGCTGCGGCTGCGAGGGTAGCGGGAGGGGGCCTGCTGCTCTGTGGACGTGCGCGGACTTGCTCATCGGTCTGGGCGAGCGTTGTTAAAATGTAATGAGTTTTTCTGGAAGTGTATGTTTTACTGGCTCTTGTGTCTCCTGCTGGCATTTCTGAAAACACGACAGGTTCTAGAGACGATACCGTCTCACGTCCCCCGGGCACACAGGGCTCGAGCCCTGCTCACTGGGCGTTGAGTATTTCCACCCCGGCACCTGGGAGGACGGGCTCCAGATGCCGCGTCTGCACCAACGACCCGTAGGCTTTGCTCAGGGCTCTCGGCGTCCTCACGTACGCTGCAGGAACGGCGGGCTGGGCGGACCCAGTGCCAACATTTGGCGATTTCTTCATCATCGAAGGGCTGCCTGACTGCGAGGTGCCAGCAAGGGTCTGGGGTGGCTCGCGCGAGAGCAGGCTTCGGCCCGATGCTCCACACTCCTCGCAGTGGCTTTTCTCTGTACTCTCTATGGAAAGAGCTACGAGTCTGGTTAATTGTGACAAGTCTATTAATAATTTCTGCTCTATTAGTTTCCTCATATACAATGTTTTATCTGTCAGCCAGAATTCCCTTGGTCTGGAACCATGGCTCTTATCCAGCATATCTCATAATGTTTATTTTCTAAAATAATCTGGGGCACACACTCACTAAGGCTTCACGAGTCCCCTTTAGAGCAGCTGGCCCGTTCGCGTCCTCGATGACGTCGTGGTGTCTGTGCACCTGGGCTCTCAGCTGCGTTCACTGTTGGGATGTTTGGGTACCTCTCTCGTTTTCCCTCGTAACTCTTCCAGTCCCCGCTTAGACCGGTAAGAACGAAGCCAGGTCTCCAGTATCCTAATAGCTCAGTTTCAACAGTCTGCTAAAAACAGCACCATTCTCCAATGCGCCATTTCAAATACCTTATTTGTGTTGCTGTGAGTGGAAACAGAAAGAACCTGTAGATGCTGTATTAACCTGGAAACGTGCTGCTTTTTGTACAAAAGAATTACCTGCTTTCGGATTGAGCTGGTATTAATTTAATTTTTCTGATGCTACAAACTTGGTGATGATTCAATTTCCTATGGAGAAAATCATGCCAGAAAGATCGATACATGTTCAGACGCTTGCAGTGGGTGGACCTTCGAGAAGAGGCAGATGTTCAGAGACTTCGTGAGAGGAATCCCCCTGCCTTGGTGACAACCGGCCCTGGACGGTGAGTGAGGGAGCGAAGGCAAAGACGAAACACGAAAGCATTCCTTCTGCTGGCGCCCAGAGGCTTCTCGGTTGTTGGAGAATCCTCTGTGTTGGGAGCTAATTCGACTGAAACTACACACACAGGCTCCTGAGGTAAACCGCACTCTGCTGTGTCGGAATCGGCTCGTGTGTGCGCCGGCACGTGTGTGCGCCGGCACGTGTGTGGCTGGACCTGGCGTTTGTGACACAGTACGTTTCTCTATGAGCATTTTTATTTAATGATAGAGGAATCACTCGTCCTCACCCTGTGGGGCTGGCACTGGCTCCCCACAGCGGAAGAGAGAGGGACACATTCCTTGTCCCCTTCTCCCCTCCCTCGGCCCTTCCCCTCCCACGTGGGACCTCTCACCTGGCGACTTCCTGACCTCCTGTTCCAGAGAAGAAAGGGTTACACATGACTGTTCTGTGTTGACTTTTTAAGGATGTGGGACTGGTAAGAAATACAACTATCGTTAGCAGGAGCATCAGACAAACAGGAGAGCCTCGCTCATCTTAGAGTAAGGGTTCTCTAGGTCGGAAGTGGATGCTAGAGGGACCTCACATTCCGAGGTGGGGGAAAATATGGCAGAGTGTAGTCGAGCTCCCTCCTACCTGCGTGGCACTGCCCATCCTGTCCGTGCTTGGGACACTGGTGGCTCCGGCTCGTGTTCGGGTTTGTATTTGGGTTTGTATTTCAGGCCCGATGCATTTCCCCATCCCTGGCAAGCTCAGTGTGCTGTGTTATCTGGCTCCCAGCTTCTCTTAAGGAGATGTCCCTGCAGTTTGAGCTCCAGGTACTGCTAGGAGCCACTTATTAAAAGAGGCCAGAGATCTGGTAGGGGGCCGGCAGCCTGCAATACGGTAGTTCCAGCAGGAACCCGGCCAGATGACCTGGCCTTCCTTGTAGCGCTGGAGTTGGTTTCCTTGCCCCCCGTCGTTGCTGTGACTGGTCCGTGAGCTGACCACTGGGAGTGTCTCCTGGGCTCACCGAACGCAGGGCTTTCCTTTCGCTGTCACACCACTCGTGTGCAACCCGACGTCCAGTGGCTCTCTCCGGTTTCCTGTTGCAAGTGTGAGAGCTGCCTGTGGCACACTGTCGTCCGTGCTTTATGGGGTTTGTAGTGTGTATGTGTGAATCTTATGTCTCTCCTTCACAGACTATAAATGAGCACACATCCAGAGCTGTTAAAGCTGAGGAATAGGAATCAGAGAAGGGATAACGAATTTAATGATAGAAACAGGGGATGCTGCAAAAACAGGTGAGGTGCTGAGTCCACAGCTGGTGCTCCTGGGGACTGAGATGAGACCTGGTTTTCTCTTGAGCCACAAAGAGGGGGAAGTGGTGAGTTTTGTCAGTGTCCCTTAACTTATAAAGATTCTTCAGGAATCTTGCAAGATACCAGTGATTGGGTTCAGCCTGGCTGTGCAACCAACCCTACCCCACCTCTCTGTTAACCTATGACTGCCATGCTCCCTGACATTTTGCTCATGGCCAAGAATGTGTGACTGAGTGTTCTTCTCTCACGTGGGCCTGCAGGAGGTGTAGAGAGTGAACAAAAGACCTCCGTGTCCAGGTCACTTCAGATCAATTCTTAGTTTTTTTACTTAAAAAAAAATTTTTTATATTTATTTATTTTTTTAGAGATGGGGTCTTGCTACATTGCCCAGGCTGATCTTGAACTCCTAGGCTTAAGCGAACCTCCTGCCAGAGTCTCCTAAGAAGCTGGGATACAGGCATGCACAACCTTGCCCAGCTTATTTTTAAAAAATTTTTAAACGCTGTGTCCAGAACTCTTGCTTGGTTACAGTTGGTGTGGGGCAAAGCCTCCTTTTATCAGAGTGCCCCGCCTCCTTCTTGCCCCTTCTTCAAAGCAATTGTAAAATGTGTGATGTGTGTCCTTTTATTTTAAATAGTTTATTGTAAAATATATACCATTGTACTTATGGGTATAAGATGACAAATGACGAATGTCTCATTGATACATAATTCACAAACCATAAAATTGGCATTTTTAAAGCACACACTTCCTTGGTTTTTAGTGTATTCACAGTTATGCAACCTACACCATGATCTAAGCTTAGAGCATTTTTATCACCTCAACAGAGAAACCTCAAACCATCAGCAGTCATTCACCGTCACCCCAAGCCCCAGCCCTGGGAACTGCTGTCTTTGATTTTTATGGATTTGCCTATTCTGAGCATTCCATATAAACAGGATCATACGCTGTGTGGTCTTTTGTGACTGGCTTCTTTGACAGGCATGTTTTCAAGGTACATGTAGCATGTGTGGGTACTTCATTGCTCTTTATGACCAAATCATCCTGTTGGGTGGATGTATCACCTTGCATTTATCCGTTAGTCAGTTGTGGGCATCTGGGTTCTTCCCAGTTTTCAGCTCTTATAAATAGTGCTGCTGTGAACATGCGTGTGCAGGCTCTTGTGTGGGCACGTCTGCATTTCTCTCGGGTGGACGCCTAGGAGTGGAATTGCAGGGTCGCGTAGCCAAGCCGGAGGGCAGGCGAGGAACAGGGCAGGCTGTGATGGCACCGAGCTCTCTGCCCTGGCCACGATTTGGCTGTTTTCTTGAATAAACCCTTCTCAGATTGTTGAAAGCCTTTGGTTAATTTCCAAAGCTATGAAAAAGTTGATTTTGACAGTTTTTGCCTGTGTTCTCCTTGCTTTCTTGGAGGAGCAACTCTTCGGAGGTCCTTCCTTGGGTGCGCCCGTGAGTGCATTTACACTTAGTTTAGTCAGTGATATTGTGCTAAAGCTCCCATCCTATTTCTCATTTTTAATTAATTTCTTTGCTTTTAAGCTCTATTGAACTTTGCTTCTAGTGGATGCACCATGTCCCAGAGATGAACCCACTAAATTACATTAGACTCCCCAAAATTTTGACAGAAAGACACCCAATTCAGGGCACCTTGGTAACTGCAGTTTCCCCTGAGATATTTCTCTCTCTCTCTCTCTTTATTTTCCCTTCATCCATTTTTGGGGATCGTCTTTATTAAAATGTAATCTGCATTCACTAAAATTCTCCAACTTCAGAGTGCAATTTTATGAGCTTTAAAAAATGCGCAGTCATGTGAACACCATCACCATTATCATGTAAAACAGTTTTATCACTAAAAACAGCTCCACTCTGTCCCTTTGCAGCCAGCCCCTTCCTTTCCACCCTGGCCCTTGGAAATCCCTCGCCGTCTTCCTAACGTGTAGTTGGGTCCTTTCTAGAAGTTCGTATATGTGGGATCATGGTGTACCTACTGTTTGTGTCTGGCCTCTTTCTCTCAGTAGAATGCTTTCAGGATCCATCAGTGTTGTGTGCATCAGTAGTTGCATCAGTAGTTCGATTTTTATTGCTATGTACAATTCTGCTGTGTGGACGTAACACATTTATCCACTCAATAGCTGATGGTCGTTTGGGTTGTTTCTTGGTTTGGCCTATTTTGAGTAAAGATATAAACACTCATGTATAGGTAATTCCGTGACAAATTTTCATTGCTCTTAGAAAAATACTTAGGAGCAGAATTACTGGTCATGTGGTAAGTGTCTGTCTAGCTTTGTAGGAAATCGTGACTGATGTGAGCATCTTTCCGTGTGCTTGTTTGCCGTCTGTAACTTCATTGGCTAAAGGACTGCACTGATCTTCGGCCAGTTTATTACTGGGTTGTTGCCTTTATACTATTCAGTTGTAATATCTCTAAATATATATGGTTAAATAAATGTTCTGCAAATAGTTTATCCTAGTATGTGGCTTAGTGTCATTTTCTTAACAGCCTTAACAGTGTCTTGTAAAGAGCAAAAAATCTTTTAATTTTGATGGAGTCTAATTGATGACTTTTTTATTTTATTATTTTGCTTTTCATGCCCTATTTAAGAAATGTTTGTTTTACCCAAGGTTGTGAGGTTTTATTCCCATTTGTTTCTAGAAATTTTATAGTTTTGATGTTTACATTTAGACCTGTAATCTATTTCACATTAAATTTTGTAAATGTATGAAGGTCAAGATTCCTTTCGTTTGTGTTGGGTATCCAATTGTTTCAGTATAACGTGTTGAAAGATGGTCTTTTCTCCATTGAGTTGCCTTTACTTGCACCTTTGTTGAGAATGAATTGGCTGTTTACATATGGGTCTATTTCTGGAGTCTCTATTCTGTTCCACTGATCTTTTTGACTACCTTTGAAATATTATCACACTGTCTTAATTACCGCAACTTGCTTCAAAATCAGATAGTTTAGGTACTCAGATTTTCCTCCTCTTTAAAATTGTTTTGGCTATCCTAGGTTTTTTTACATTTCAATACAAATTTTAAAATGAGCTTGTCAATTTCTATAGAAAATCCACCTGGAATATTGATTATCTCCTTAAGTGAATTCCTCACCTAAATAAACAACGACATTAGTCACATGCAGATTCAAGCTCAGCTGTGGATTTGTGGTACGGCGCAAGGTATTTACAGCTCGTGGAGATCTTAGATTGAGCCATTTTTGTGTTCTGCATCAAGCAATCCTTTTCAGACATTCAGTAGGATTTAGCCAAGTAAGCATAATCTAAAATGGACTGCGTGGAAGTCCCATGAAGATTGGGAGGAATTCCTGTGGAGCCCTGATGCATTTTCTGTTTGTGGTTACATTAAGTCAGCTCTAAGGTCGAGTAAATCCATGGAGCCATCTCTCGTCATGGGTTGGGCAATTGGGGCTGGAAGTCTTGGTGGGGAACCTAGCACTTGCCCCAACATAGGTAGCTCTGGTATAGTGGGAGAGAGAGGCCTTGGCCATTGACAGGGACACCCAAGGAGGACTCAGGGATTTTGGATGCTGCAGTGTGTCTGTGCGTGTGTGGGTGGTGGTGGGTGCTTCAGTCTCTTCCCCTGTTGTTCTAGAGGGAGAGCACTGGTCCTTCCAGTTCTCTGAGGATTCTTCTTGGTGGTTCATGACAGAGGATGGGCCTCAAAACCTTTACTGTGTCCAGGAAAGAGTACTTTTAATATTTGGTACTATTCATTTTTAATTTAGAAGCTGTAACTCTGGTCTTGATCTACATTTCGTTTTAGAGGACAGGGGTTCTTAGGTAAAGGTTGATGTAGCTTCATTTTGGCAATTTTGAAAGTTTTACCCAATGAAGCCTCAGCCAGGCCAGTTAGTCCTGCATACAGCCATCGGGTGAGCATGCTACAGCCCAGGTACTCAGCAGGTGGACTTACCTATGCAGGTCCAATAATCTGGAAAGGACTGGGCACACGGGGGCTTGACCTGCCTTAGGAAACCTTGAGGATGCTGGCTGATGAGTCTGCCTTTCTGTAAGCAGAGCTGTGGGCTTTTTCTGCCTGTGCTGGGCTTTATCACACTGGGCGAAGCAGGGCTGCAGCCACGGCTGAGCATGGCAGGTAAGCCGCCTGTGCCTTTTATCACGGCCTTTCCCGCAGGCAGTGGGCCGGGTCACGGCTGTGGCGGAAGGTAGGCAGGTGCCCCTCATGTCGCACAGCCGCGGTGGCTCCCTGGTTTCCCACGTGGAAGCAGGACCACGGAGCTCCGTATTTTCAGAGATTCAGTCCCTAAAGTAGAAAACACTTTTAACGTACTTATTTCCTCATCTATAACCAAAAAAACCCAAAGAGGGGCTTGGATTGGATGATCTCTTTCAGCTTTCAGAGTTTGCAGTCTGTTTCCTGATTCAAAATCCTAGATGCGTGGGAACGCGTCCGTGTGGAAGAGGGGGAGGGGACAGAACAAATGAAACACGAACACCGAGAGTATTCGAGCCCACGCGAGCAAGAGAACATCCCTCAGTCCCTCTTCCCTTCCACTGTCCCTGTTATCGCCGAGGCTCGCCGACTGCCGCGCCCTGCTCTCGGGGTCGGTTGCAAAGAGCTGGAACATTATGTCCTTCCTTTTACATCCAGTCTCATTTCAGGGGCCCTTTGTTGACACTTGAAATCAAGCACCGGTGATCAGAGCAGCTCCGGGCTAATGCAGTCAGCTGTTTACTTGGGAGCAGGATCTCTGCTCCCAGGCCGCGGGGGAGAATGTCACTTAGTGCAGCAAACCAGAGCCCAGCCCTCCACATGGCGCAACTCAGATGTCACCCTGGAGTGTTTTTGGTGCCGGAAATGAAGCTAATCCTTTCTAATGCACTGGCCCCTTCAGCCGTGTCCATGTGAGGTTCTTATTTTATCACATTTCAGGGAACTCAATTCAATCAATTCGGTGTTCCTCCTTATTTAGCAAATATTTCACACCTTGTGTGCAGCAGCCAGAGTAGTAGGTGCTGGTGGGAACCGCGAGACGTACCATCTGGGTACACAGTGGGAATCTTAAACTTGCTGTAACTGGGGAATTCAGGTACATATCCCAATAAAGAAAACATGGTAGAGGAGATACCAATTGCAAAAACATCAAGAATCCTTAGCTTCACCACAAAAAAAATTTCACTTATGAAAAGAGTCCTTCGTGTGACCACCCCTAGGTATCAGCTTTGAGGATGGATCATTAGAAATAGGACACACACACAAAGCCCCTCAAAGTGCCTGGGAACTTAAGCCTGTAGAGACGTTTTAGGCTCTCTGTTAGAGAAATTTTACCGAAAGTTTATCTTTCGGGAAAATTGGGATCATTTTGCTCACAAGCCTTGCAAGTTTCAGAGCAAGTCTCCTTGTTATGGGTCTCCAGGGAATTAAGACAGCTTGAACTAAGAGAGGAAATATGGTACATTTTCTAAAAAATACCACAATGACCGTTCTATTTCTTTACTTGGCACAGAAAGTCATACCTAAAATTTCCCTGTAAGGCCTTGGTCAAAATAAGTTTTATTACTTTGGCTTGATATCAAAATGGTGAAACATGAACTAGAAGTCAAGATAATCATTTTCTTTACATCTCCATTGCAAATCCTTCAAAAAAAAAATGAGGAAAAAGTGGTAAAAGCAATATAGCATAGAAATTGAGTGGAGGCTTTGAAGTCAAAATGCCCACAATCAGAGAATTGCTCTGCCCCTTGCTGGACGTGTGGTCTGGGGCAATGTATGTCACTTCTCTCAGCCTTGGTCTTTCCATCTATGAGATGGAGACAATAATGTACACCTCACATGGTGGTTAAGACAATCAAGTGCAGAACCTGTTCAGAAAGTCTCAGTGACTATCACGCTTGCTGCTGTCATTATTAGAATTGTCACCTGCACCGTGCAAGGTGATGGGCTGTGCTTGCACATGGAGCGGTGGAGGGTTGGTCAGAGGGGACGATGCTAACTTGAGCAAGCCAAGGTCCCAAGGGTAAACTTTAGTAAAAGAAAAAGAAGCCCAGAGCCTTGGAGATTGGGAGAGGAGTGGAGAATAGGAAGAAACTTTAGAACCCACAGTGTTCTCTAGTCTTAAACATTGAGGTGTCTGGGACAGCTTTAGAAATCCTCTTGGGGACATTTCTCTGACAGACACAGCGAGGAAACCTGATCCAACTGATGGCAGAGACATCAAGAGCCAGTTGCATCCCCCTCCCTCGGGAGCCCGCAGGGTTGAAAGCAGGGTTTCCCGCCGAGTTCCAGCCCTATTATCCCTGCAGGGATCTGCCAGTCATCATGAAGGTATTTTGGGAAAAGTGCACTCACACGTTTAAACACTAATGGAAAATGTATTTTGTTTAAAACAAGGAAGAACTTCAACTTCTATCGAAACATACCTGAGAAATGATTGTACAGTGAAAGGACAAGATCTGGTGTTTAATCAGGTTGGGAGGGCAAGAAATGATTTTCATGACGAAGGGGAAAAAAACATTTTCAAGAGCTTGGCTGCCTGGAAATCACAACGGAGCATTGAGACCATTACACAAGAAAGGGCAAGTGCGATCCGGCTGGACGTCCGTGGGGACTCGGCTGCTGGACTCAGAAGTAAAGTGTTAGGAGAAGATGCACGCAGCATCGTAATGAGATGGCTGGGACGGCCGGGCGGGCCCTCTGTCATGCTCGGGCCCCCTGGGGAGCTCAGCCTGGCCAGGTGGACCCCTGGCCTGGGACCTCTCACCCCCGGTGACCCACTCTCCTGCCCAGGGGCCCGCAGCCTCTGCTCTGGTGCACCGTGGCCTGGCTTTTCACTTTCTGCACAGCCCTCCTAAGCTGCAGTGGCTTCTGCTTCTTTTTCATGTCACCAAAGTGACTTAAATACAGAAACCATCATGTTTTCTTTCTTTGTTTTCTCTTTGTCCCCTAGATGCCTCACTGACTGAAGCCTACCACGGTAGCACTGGCATTAAGCAGGTGCCAATAGGTGTGTGTGTCTACCTTTGCTCCGGTCAGCTCTCATCACGGAGGGGGACCACGACCACACCTGCATGCAGGCTGCTGGAGAGGCAGTGCCAGGCTGGGCAGCTGCTACTTGGCAGCAAACTGACACCAGCGGGGAGGACGCACACAGTGGGGCCGACAGCAGCCATGTCTGCCGCAGCGGGCATGGTGCTTCAGTGGTCTTCCCCTAAATGCCTCCGCCAGATTGTATCATTATAACAGCTCCGTGCGCACCTGTCTCTAAGCTACCAGCCCCTTGAGATAAGTACCCTGACTGCTTATCTTTGTTCCTCCAGCCCCGGCTTCACTCTCACACACGCTGTTTTTTCTAACAACCCTTCACTTTTAACACACAGGTGTGCACGCACACACTTCACAGATGAAATTTTGGGCAAGATATTAGATCTCTCTGAATTATCATTCACACAACAAATTTGTGGTTATCTCAGGATGAGAAACCAGGTATCCTAATTCTTAGGTTATAGGCATGTCTCCTATGTCTGTGGTTTCTATTATATTTATATATTAAGTATTCAAGAAATTATGTTAGTAATTTAGAAGTTCAAGAAATCTTTATTGCAAAATGCTTCCTTCCACATTTCACAGGAGAGCTTAGGAAAAGCTCTTCATAGAACGACACACCCAGAATCACGTGCACAGAACCATTACTACCAGAAATCAGCCTGAAAATGAAGGCGTCTGGGAGCACGGAAGGAGGGTTTGCCAAACTCTCGTTTCTGCCTTTGCAAGTCCCGAGACCCTGAGAAGCAGTCTGAGCTCCTTGTGCATAAGGCTGCCTCCGAGCAGGTGCAGCTGCAGGGGAATTACTCCCTTCTTCCCACTGCAGCAAAAAGAACATTCTGGAAATACAGACTCCTGTTCCACTGATTTTGCATCAGCATTAGCTGAATTAAGACAGGGACCAACAGACGAAGTATAGTGCACTGATGACATTTGCAATATCCACTCATTCTTTCTTCCTTGAATTCCCCCATGGGAACTTTTTAATTTAATTTTCAAAATTCAAGCTTTTAAT
>RJWJ010044142.1:0-12302 GCA_004363605.1 Indri indri | reverse complement strand
ATCAACTGTCAAACTTAGTACTTAAGGAAATATGTCATTTCATACATAATAACCTAATAGAAATAGATCAGATTCCCAGCCTAAGGATAAGCAGTATTTTTAAAAACTGTTTTTAACATTTAGCCTTGATAATATTTGGAATTAGTTGTCCACATGTAAAACATACTGTGTTTTTATTGAAATGAGTTGAATTTCCTTGGCTGCCTTGGAGGAGGCCTGCTTTTTAGGAAAACATCCTGGTTACCTCTGAATATGGTGCATGTCTTTCCAAGTATCTTACCTCTCCGGTAACTAGAAGTTTTCCTGCCTAAAATTAATATGTTTTTCCTTCTAGGTATACAAATACAACAGACTGGATATTATAGAAACCAACATAAAGCCTTCCATTTTAGAAGGTGAGGGTTATATTTTAGATAGAATTCTTCATTTGGAAGTATGGGGAAGGAGAAAAGAGAGAGATGGGAGAGTCTTCCTCAGTTACTGCATTTTTAAATAATATGTTGTCTAGACTTAATCATAATTTCCCACTGGGTATATTTAATTCTGACCAGAATTTTTTAATATGCTAAAGTATTAGATGGTACACATAAAAGATTTGAATGTTAGAAACCTATGATAAAATACAATTAAGAATCTTTATATTTGGGAATAGTTGGTAAACGTGAATATGAACTATATTATAAAAATAGTATTGTATCAGTGATAAATTTCCTGCATTTAATAATTGTATGTGGTTATGTAAGATAA
Source organism: Indri indri (assembly GCA_004363605.1). NCBI lineage: Eukaryota > Metazoa > Chordata > Mammalia > Primates > Indriidae > Indri > Indri indri. The sequence continues at coordinate 11,555 of RJWJ010044142.1, read as the reverse complement.
TATTCTGTTATTCTTAAGAGAGAAATGCTGAAGTATTCAGGAGTGAAGGATCATATCTGCTACTTACTCTCAAAAGGTTCCACGAAGTAATAATATGTTTGTGTGTGTGTGTGTGCGCCCGCGCACGTGCGCACACAGAGAAACAGGAAACAAAAAAATACAGTAAAATGTTAACAATTGGTAAATCTAGGTGAGGGGTATATGTGTGTTCATTGAACTACTACAACTTTTATGTAGATTTGGAATATTTCAAAATATTAAAAAGTTAAAAAAAAACCCTTTGCAAATGAAGTGTATCATTCCTAGAGAACATATGGATATTACCAGTTCTAGAATACTCACATGTTCACCGTGACCCCTTAAAAATAAGATGGAAAAGGAGGAGGACCTCAGTTTGATTTACAGAAATCTTAGGGAGTGAGGGTTGATTTTAAGTTGTTCCTTCGTAAGCAAGACTACCCTGTAAGTAATGTCTGGACTTTCTGACATTTACATGTGTTCACATCCTTACCCTGCCTGTTCCTCTATTCCTTATCCTAATTAAAACTGTTGGTGAGGTACTTTTTGTAGCATTCATTTCAGGTACCCCTAATTGGATACTAAAGGCATCGTTCCTGGCCCTATATCCATCCAGCCAGCCATTACTTAGATTTTTACTACTAATGAGAACCTAGAAAAATGCCGATAATTCATCTGTATAGACCTTATATCTATTAATAAGATGTGGCTTTGGATAGTAGCATTTTGCTTTTTTTCATATGTTTTATTAGTGTCTTTTTTTTTCTCATGTATTTTTCCATTGGGCAGTAATTTCCAGAAATCATTAGATACATTTATTCCACACCCATGGGTATTTTGATGAATGTGTAGGAAGAAACAGTCAAGTACTCTTCCTCTTATCTTTGTTAACTGCTTCCTGTGCACTCCTTTTATTTGCCAGTCCTCTCTTGGGTTAGATACCAAGTCTTCATTCAGGTGATTTTGTAAGTTTAGTGGTAGAGAGTATTCTGGGATGATGTTGATGAACTCTGTAATCTGGAATCTCAATCTCCAGTAAACTAAAGCTCATTAAGCAAAAAGCTCGCTTGGAAGACCTAGTAACCTCTTTATTTTTGTCGAATTCTAATCCTGCCCTCACCTCCTTCCCTCTTACTTTTTCTCTTTGCTTAAACATCATACTCAAATTATTTTCCATTCTGCATCTCTAGCCCAGAAAAATTATATGGTATTTTTGGACTCTCAGACAACCACATTCAGTCGCCACAAGAAACGTTTATTGGTGGTTCGAAAGCTCAAGGAGCAAGCACAGCAGGTGAATCTGGGTGAGTGTCTGCATGAAGACCTTGAGACTCGCTGGGGAATGGGGGCGAGCAGCACCACACATTGTCTGAGCTGCGTAGTGTTCCTTCTGCGATGCAATTACTGTGCTATGGGGAAGTCTGAGGACTTTGTGAAACCCCTTAGGGGCTGTGTATGTCTGTGTTTGTGTGTTGAGAAAGGGCTTGGGGGCGGGACCAGCCATGAATGAATGGAAAAGCTCTACCAGACATCCCCCCCACTTCCCCACAAGCAGAGCAGCTGACAACTTTTGTGTTTTACAAAATCCCTCCTTGTTTCCAAAATAAAAAAAAAAAGAAAGAAAAAAGTTTGGTAAACTACTGATTTACAGTAGTAATAACTGTATTTAATATTATTCATTTTGAGATCAACTTGTTAATAATTTTCTTCTATCCTGTTAATAATTTTCTTCTATCCTTTGATATGTCCCAGTTGACTCTATTCCATTCACCTCCCTGAAGGTAAACCCACATTAGCAGGCAGTGTTTTCATCTACATCTGGTTTTTATTTTCTAGAAGATGAGGTGCTCCATGGTGAAGAGTCAGACCTCTTCTCTGAAACTAGCAGCATTGTGAGTGGCAGTGAGATGAGTGGCAAATACTCCCATAGTAACTCCAGGATATCAGCGTATGTATCAGATTATTCTGCACATTGATCATGTCCTGGGCATATGGAGAAAGTAGAACCAAATTGATTTTCTACTAGGATGGTGCAATGGGATTGGGGAGGATATTCTTCAGGGCTATGTGGAAGTTGTGCAAGGACTTTCCCAGCATATCTACCAGATTAGACTTAGTGTTGAGATGTTTTCTTCTGCGGCTGCGTGGCCTGTGTGTTTGCCCATTACCCATGAGGCACTTCCACTGGGCACTCAATTTATATAATACCTGATTTTTACTTGTTGAGCAAATGTTAAGTGACCATAATGTGTAGGCTCTGAAAAAAATGAAAAGGTTATGAAGAAAAAATATTTTAGACTGCTTCAATTCAGAATCAGGATTGGAAGAGATCATAAACAGAAGTCATCACACTTTTACTCAGTATAGTGATTTGTCAGAATTATTTTTCAACACTCACGGTAGATGCGGTGGATGTTACCAGAAACTTACAAGGAGATATGAGTTATAAGAGCTTATAGTCTCTCTTGGAAGACATTAAACAATGCAAGATTATATGTTTAAACTGAATTGTGCTTTAGGAATTTAGAATGGAGGTCTGTGAAATTGTGTGTGGTGATCAAAACTTCAAGAAAGGCAATTAGAACTGGGATTTTAAGAGTTGGGGAGAAGCCGAGTGTGGTGGCACATACCTATAGTCCCAGCTACATGGGAGGCTGAGGCAGGAAGATCACTTGAGCCTAGGAGTTTGAGACTGTAGTGTGCTATGATCACACCTGTGAGTAGCTATTGTGCTCCAACCTGGGTAACATAGCAAGACTTCATCTCTTGGGGGGGAAAAAGTTGGAGAGAGAAAGTCCCATACAGAATAAATGGCATGATTAAAGACCTCTGAGGCAGGAAAGAATGGGATTCATACATACTTTATTATAATCAGATTCCAATCTGATATATCTGATCTGCTTATTTAAATTTTATTTTGTTGCTTTTCAGTTTCTTAGCTTTTTTAATTTTAAAATTTAAGTTGGTTGTTCTTTCATTCATTGTTCCAGCATACTGCATTCTCCCCGTATCCATGAGGGGAATATGTTCCAAGACCCCCAGTGAATGCCCGAAACCTCAAATAGTACTAAAACCTGAAATATGTTGTGTTTTCCTGTACTACCTACCTTAATGATAAGGTTTAATTTATAAATTAGGTACAGCAGCAGATTAACAACAACTTACACTATAATGGAACAAGTATAACAATATGCCAGAATTACTACTCTTGCACTTTGGGGCCATTATTAAATAAAATAAGGGTTCCTTGGACACAAGCATTGTCATACCGCAGCTGTTAGTCTGATCCCCTAAGGACTAATGGATGGGTAGCGTAGATAGCGTTGATATACTAGACAAAGGGAGGATTCATGTTCCTGACAGGATGGCATGAGATTTCATCTTGTTACTCATAATGGTGCACAATTTAAAGCTTATGAATTGTCTATTTCTGGAATTTTCCGTTTATTTTTTTCAGGCCATGATTAACCTTGAATAACTAAAACTATGGAAAGTGAAACCGCATATGATGGGGGGAATACTGTTTACCAGATGTAACCTCATCTTGCTCTGTATTTTGATCAAAACTTTAAGGCAAAAAATGACTCTTTAGGATTTTCCTTATTATTTCCTGCCTATAAGACTTGCCCCTCCCAATTTTCTTTTCTGTTTTGCTTTAACACCTCATCATCCTTTTCCCCCAAAATACAAATACCATCTGTAGACTCTCTGGCTTCCCAGAAAGTAGGTGGCCAACAGGCATATTCATTTTAGTTTGTTCAGCACAGTGAAAGCCCCTTTCTAAACATCTAATTTTTAATAGGAGATCATCTAAGAATCGCCGCAAAGCCGAGCGGAAGAAGCACAGCCTCAAAGAAGGGAGTCCGCTGGAGGATGTAGCCCTTTTGGAGGCACTGAATGAAGTGGTACAGAACACTGAGAAACTGAAAGGTATATTCTCAATACTTATGATGATTTTTTTTTTTTTTAATAGGGTCTCACTCTGTCACCTGGGCTAGAGTGCAGTGGTGTCATCATTCCTCACTACAACCTCTAACTCTTGGGCTCTAGTGATCCTCCTGTCTCAGCCTCCTGAGAAGCTGGGAGTACAGATGTGCATCATGCCCGGCTAATTTTTCTATTTTTTGTAAAGACAAGGTCTTGCTCTTGCTCAGGCGGGTGGCGGTGATTCTTGACTACAAAAAATAGTAAACAGGCAGCACAGACAGGCAGAATTCAGTAGATAATTAAGATACAAGTTTCCTAAGTTGACAGAAGATGAAAACTTTCAGCAGGAAGGGTCATTTCCACATACATTCCTGAAACAGTCCTTCTCAGCCAGTAACTGAGAAACCTTCCTCTGTTTGGCATCCACCTAACTGAACTGTGAGAAATTAGCATCTAGCCAGGATGAAGAATTGTGGGACACCGCTTTCCTGCTTGGGCCCCAATGTGTATGTTTTTGTAGTAGATGTGTTGAATTACTCCAGCATTTGGGAAGAAAGAAGAAAATGTGGGAGAATGCAACTGTAGTGTGATATTAGTTTCTTTCCCAAGCAAAAATTTCTATCTATGGAGCTATGGGTCTGTCAGTGGAGCTGGGGACACAACTTACCACTCTCTCAAATTTCTTCTCTTTAGATGAAGTGTACCATATTTTAAAGGTACTTTTTCTCTTTGAGTTTGATGAACAAGGAAGAGAGTTACAGAAGGCCTTTGAAGATACTCTGCAGTTGATGGAAAGGTCACTTCCAGAAATTTGGACTCTCACTGACCAGCAGAATTCAGCCACACCTGTAAGTTTTCTCAAAGACAGTGTGCATTTTTTTCATAATTTTCACAGGTTATTTTCTTCACACAGTCCCTTAAAAGTCAAAGCAGAAACTTTCCTCTTCTTAATACGTAATATGCCGTAGTTAAATTATCTTAGATTTGTGTCAGAACATTTTACATTTGCCTGTACAGTGATTAGTACCCTTTGGCGCAGGTTAAGTGGCCTGTTATTTCTCCTTTCTGGGTGAAGCAGTTGTCATGGAGAAACTGGGAAAGTCAAGTGGTTGCCCCTGGCCTTCAGTGAGATTGGGATGGGGAGAGGGGAAAGAGAGGATCAGAGTCAGCCTCTCACCTCCCAGTTCAGAACTCATGGATGGGATCAGAGTCTTCAAAGGGACCCCAGACAATTGCTTTTCGTTTTGTCTTATGGAAAATTTGACTTGTCACTTCTATGTTGTTATGACGAGCTTTGCTAATTATATTTAAGGCTGAATCAGTTTTGTGCCCCATCAAGAATTCTAATGTTTTGTCATCTGGTTTATTGTTTACACCTCTCCCCACTCTCTTTAAGAAATGGGGATAATACTTCCCCTGTATGCTTTACTGGAACGTTTTAAAGGTTAAATAAGAGAGTGGATGTAAAAACACTTTACAAAGCGTAGAAATAAAAGCAACTAAGAATAAGGACCCCACAAATTCTTGAATTTACTATAATAGGTGTTTCCTAGAAGACATGTGATCATCTTCAAAACTGCAGTGGTTTTGAAGCTGATAATTTTTTTATTTTTTATTATTTTTTTATTGTTAGAATGACTTAGCAAAATACAATTCCAGTTTATTGTTGGACAACATTGATTCACACATACGTCAAACAAACCAAAAAAAAAAAAAACAAAGAAAAAAAGCAACTTCATAGACAAAAAAAGGAAAAAAAAAGAAACCTTTTATCTTTGGCCTTTTTAACCATCTCATACAAACCAACTACTTACAGTACAGCTGAGTATATACACAAAAAAGGTTACTGGAATACTCAGAATAAGATTGTTTTATTGTTGTTTTTGCCTTTTTTACAAGTTTTTTTTTGTTTTTTAAGATTATAATGAACATGGTCACACCACAAGTAAAGTCAGAAGTAGGACAGAGAACACTCCGAAGGCTGGTTTGGTCATCTGAGATCATTAAAAATGGCTGACCCCTAACAATATGTACAAAAATATAAAATGTAAATAAAAAATACAAAAAAATTTCTTTTTTGAAACACTTCTAAGAAAAAAAGCAGGGCCTTGGAAGTTTTGGTTCTTTTTTCCTCCCCTGTTGCAAATTCTTGTGGTTTTGGTTGGGTGATAGTGCATGTCATCTGCAGGTGGCACTGCCTACGGTAGGCAGGCGGGTCTCTCTACTCTGAGGTGACCACCTTTAGATTCTGAGACAGGAGATGGAAGGTGAATAGGTCATGGTGGCCTTTTTTTTTTTTTTTTTTTTTTTAGTTTAACTTTTTCTTTTTTGTTATCTAGTCATCCTCATTGATCTTCTGCTTCTTGGTATCAGCATCATCATCCTCATCATCTTTGGCTGCCTGTTGGTCTCTGGCAGCTTCAGCTTCCTCGTCTTCATCCCCGTCTTCTTCTTCACCATCACCTTCCTCTTCCTCCTCCTCTTCCCCAAAACCTTCTTCGTCTTCTTCATCTACCTCATTGTCAGCCTCCTGCTCCCCATTTTCCTCATTAGTGGTCCCATTAGCCAGGGAACCGCTCTTCCATTCTTTGTCTTCTTCACACCTTCCTTCTTCTCCTTTAAGTCCTTGGTGGTGATCTCGGAGATGGTGTCCACGGCTGCCTCTGTCGTGGTGGGGCATCCGATGGAGGGGATGGAGAAGAAAGTGAGAGTTCGGGGACTCTGGCAATAAAGATGCTGCAGTCTGGGGGTTGCGGGGAGGGAGTAGTGGCTGTGTTGAGTAGGGAAACCTGGGAACAATGCAAAGATGGCTTTTCACAGCAGCCAGTGGAGGGGGGACTTAAAGCTGATAATAATGCTACCGCTGTGCCCTCCCCTCCCCTCCTCTATTCCATTCACATTAACTTCTAAGACATTAACTGTGTGAAAGTTTTAGGGAAAAAGACCAGGAAAATCGTGTTTTGTTTTTATTGGTGACGTATGGCAATGGTATGTGCAGGGTACCGTGAGTCACTTGGAAGTGCTTTGAGTGCATGGCGTTGTTTCTGAGTGTGTGCTACCAAGGGACTGCACAAAGTAGTGGGCCTGGGATGTGCTCAGAGTCTCGCTGCAGGCTTAAAATTCCCATGAAATCTTGTGTTTTACCTTGAACACGTGCAGAATTTGCATTCTATTCCATGATATGCACGTTTGTATTTGTTTTAATATAAAAATGTTTCCTGCAACTCTGAGTATAATTGATATTTTGTGTCTTCTGTAGCCTCTTGTATTATTTCACTTTCCCTCAGGGAGTGGCTTGCTCATTTGGAAAAGGCCAGGCATATATCATTGTAGAGTTTATTTTTTCTTTATCCTCTCTGCCCCATCAAGAAAATTAGGGGTCTAAGTTGAAATTGGAGAAACTGGCAAATTAAAATCACGTAGGGAAAGAAGAATTACTGTTTGATACTATACCAGTAAAAATAACAGGCTATTTATTGCTAGTAGAGACTTGGTCTTTGGTGTTTGCAGTCATCAGACATACAAGATAATCCTTGCTAATACAGTCTACTTTCTACTTAGGTTCTAGGTCCCAATTCTACTGCAAATAGTATCATGGCCTCTTATCAACAACAGAAGACTTCAGTTCCTGTTCTTGGTTAGTATTTTTTCCTTATAAATTATTACAGTAGTAAGCAGAAGGAACATCAGCAGTCTAAGGAGAGATTGGGTATTGACTACAATTTTTCGTTAGTTCTAAGACTGCATTTTAGTAAGATCAGTTTAATGCTTCTAGTCATGGGGACTTGGTGGGGGGAAATTCAACATAACTATTATATGTATAATTTTTTTAAAAAATTTTACCAACAGTGGCAAATACTTGTCCATATAGGCACATCACAGTTACAGTTTCAGTCTGAACAGTCTACATTCACATATACATTTGCAAGGTTCTTCTGAAGTACCATTTTTGGCTATTGGCAGTTATGCATGGCATCTTGGGGACGTCTTCTTAATGCTTGCTTATGAATAGGACCTTTTTATCATGTTTAGAATTGACAGTATAATTTGAAGGCAGATCCAAAGAATATTAGCATTTTATCTGTATTTCTTATTTAGGTATACCTAAAATGTTTTGTTTGCTTGTTGGAGGGAGGTGGTTCTCAATTAGATTACGTATATCCCTAAAATAACAAATTCCTAAAGGCTTTTTTTTGAAAGTTCATTAGAAACATTTGTTGGATCAACTTGGCACCTTGACTATTTGCCTTTCAGGTGGGTCAGTCAAGCGTACCACCTCGCTTAGCTTTGAAAAGTTAGTGATATTTTCTAAAATAATTGGTAGTTTTTACTGCTATTATTTGCATTTTCTAGCATGTGGCAGGCAACGTTCTAAAATTTTTTCATTTAACTGCAGCACTATAATAGCATTTGGATAACATTTGAAGTTGCCTGTGGGGATTCAAATTAAGTTTTAACTTTAACAGCTTATGTTGCTACCATGAATGAACTGCTACGTTCCATGCCAGCTAAACTCATACATCCAAACAGTAACTGCTGTATCTCCAGCTCCCCTTCTTTCTGAAGTCTAGCAAACTGCATTTGGTATCAGTTCCAGCACATACATTTATTTCTGAGTTGCTAAAAATTCATCTTAGACCTGAAGAAGTTTGTTTATTGTTTATTTTGAACTGTTGTCCAGGCAAGTTGTGATTTCTGCCTCCTGAGTTCCTCACTGCTGGCCTCTTGCTGACCTTCAGGTCAGGTCCAGTCGCATCATTCCCTGGGATATTTCAGATGGCTTTCCCATTTCAGAGAGTACTTTCATTTCCTAGCTGAGCCATAAAGCCATTCTGTAATATTTGAGAGCTCCTCATGATCTGAGTGTTGATTGCCATTATCCTTTGGTTACATGGCTGTGAAAAGGGAAGTTCTCATAATTCAAAAACTGGCGTTGATGAACTAATTACAAAATGAGTCCCACTTAAATATTCCTCAGATGCCCTGTCTAGCTAACGGTAGTTAAGGGACTTGATGGGGCATTTTCTCTGATTATTTCGTGCTTTGATGCAGTGCAATATCATGCAGATCAATTGCAAGTTTTGTAAAAATGTATTTCATAAAATGGATTAAAGCGATATTGGGAAAGTACTTGCATTACAGCTGAGTTGGACTTCTTACAATTGATAACAAAATAAGCACTTCAAATGATTTGCCTATCAAAGGATTAAGAGAGGTCCTTGGAAAAATTGAAAAGCCCTCAAGGTATTTTTATGAAAGTGACTCTCTTTTTGTGCTGTGAAATTCAAACATGGAAATGTGAAAGATGTCATGTCCTGCTGTCACAGTTTGTCAGAATAATTACTTTCCTGCACAAAAGTCAATACATGGTATTGATTCCAAGTTAAGTCTAGAATCAAATATACTTGTATTTATGCCTGATGTTTAAAAACAAGATAGAGCTTGCCGGGCCCAGCTACTCAAGAGGCTGAGGTGGAGGATCACTTGAGCCTAGGAGTTTGAGACCCAGGGCAATTATGGCAAGATCCCATCTCAAATAAAAGGAGGAAAAAAATAAGATAGAATACATTATTCACATAACTGGTTCCTTTTTCTTTAAAAGATAATCTTATTCAAACTTTACCATTTATGAAACTATGGACCTTGTTGACAGTGAATTTATTTGAGCAGCCTTTTCCTAGTAGCGATATTTTTATATAACCCAAACCTCCTGTTGGCTTTTGTTTATGTAGGTTTTTGTTTTGAGGGTATGGAGAACAGTAAGTATATGTGTAATTACAAAACTGACAAGTTTGCAGAGAAAATCTGAATTATAAAGTATAATCAAGGGAAATTTATTAATTAAAACTTGATAATTTCTAGTCATTGTGTATGTGCATGCATGTATTATGTATAATACAAAAATCACGTTTTGAAAATATTTTATCTCGAGGATTTTCCTCACATTGTTAAGTATTCTTTTAAAGTACAGTTAACCCTTGAACAACATGGGTTTGAACTGCATGGGTCCACTTTTATGTGGATTTTTTAAATAAATATACTGGAAATTTTTTTGGAGATTTGCATTAATTAAAAAAAACAGACAAACCTTGCAGCCTAGAAATATTTTAAAAATTTTAAGAAAAACATATGTTATAAATGCATAAACACATGTAGATACTAGTCTATTTAATATTTAAAAATTTTAAGAAAAGGTATGTTATAAATACATAAAATACATGTAGATACTAGTCTATTTTATCATTTACTAACATAAAACATACACAAATCTATTATAAACAGTTAAAATTTATCAGAACTTACTTAGCACATACCACATGGCTCCATTAACATTTAAGAGAAATGTAAACAAATGTAAAGATGCAGTATTAAATCATAACTGTGTAAAACTAACTGTAGCACACACTGATAATTTCATAGCCACCTCTTGTTGCTATGGCAGTGAGCTTAACTGTTTTGAGTACCCACTTAAAATGCCCTGTGGTGCTAATCATCTCTGCATGAGCAGTTCGTCTCCAATAAGCTGAGTATAGCAATAAAAAGTGATATCTTGTGGTTCTTGTGTATTTTTTTAAATCATGTTTAGTTAATACCATAAACCTTAAATGGGATCCATTGGAAGTGCCACTGGTGATGCTAGAAGTGCTCCCAAGAAGCAAAGAAAAGTCATGACGTCACTGGAAAAAAAGCCAGGTGCAGTGGCTCAAGCCAATAATCCCAGCACTTTGGGAAGCTGAGGCAGGAGGATCTCTTGAGGCCAGGGGTTAGAGACCAGCCTGAGCAACATAACAAGACCCTGTCTCTACCAAAAAAAGAAAAAGTTGACTTGCTTGATTATGTACTGTAGATTGAGGTCTACAGTTGCAATTGCCCACCATTTCAAGGTAAATGAATCCAGCCAAAGGAACATTATAAAAAAAGAAAACTCATGAAACCATTGCTGCAGCTGTGCCAGCATGCATGAAAACCTTGTACTTTTTGAGAAATACCTTTTCATCTCATATTGAAAATGCAGCTTTTATGTGGGTGCAGGATTGCTATAAGAAAGGCTTGCGTATAGACTAACAAGATTCGAGAAAAGCTGAAGTCATATGAGAACTTAAAGCAAAAGGAATGTGAAGGTTCTGAAGCTGGATGTCATCAAAGGATGGCTTGATAATTTTAGAAAGAGGTTTGGCTTAAAAATTGTCGGAATAATAGGAGAAGCAGCTTCTGCCAACCAAGAGGCAGCAGACAAGTTCCCAGACACCATTAAGAAAATCATCATGGAGAAAGGATATCTGCCTATGTTTTCAGCACAGGCAGAAGTACCCTATTATGGTAAAAATGCCACATAAGACATTTATTAGTAAGGAAGAGAAGTGAACAGCAGGATTTAAGGTAGGAAGGGATAGGCTAACCCTGCTCATTTGTGCAAATGCAACTGGGTTTATGATTAGGACTTCCCTTCTCTGTAAAGCTGCTGACCCCTGAGCCGTGAAGCTGCGTGTGGACCTTTGATGATACGAGCACCAGAACTAAAGGAAACTGTGGAAGGATTGGTACTGTACAGAAACATTTTTAGAGACTGAAAAAGCAAAAAAGTTAGAAATCTCGATGTATTTCTGTAG
>RJWJ010044141.1:0-12297 GCA_004363605.1 Indri indri | reverse complement strand
AAGATTTTAATTTTTAGAAACAAATGCCAATACTAGCTATTATAGGACCAATTACGTGTTAAGTCCTTGACACCTATTATTTCATTTGATTAAAACAATTCCTGTTGGCTATGAAGCAGTTACTGTTATTCCCGTTGAAGGAAGCCAGGGCGCGGAGCATTCACGCATCCGGTTACCATTCACCACGCGGTTGGGAAGCGGCAGGGCCAGGAGCCTGTCCAGGCTTCATCGTTCCAAAGTTCACTCTTCGACTGCACTGTTACTTCACTCCTCACAGAACCCCTCCCCAAAGGTCAAGTTTACAGAATAAATATAACCCTAGCTTCTTTCTGATCCACAATAGCTGCCTCTAATGCCGTGGGGTCCAGTATCAGAGCAAGGAAAACATGCTGCGCACTGGTCAGCACCCAAGGGGCACACATCAATTCTCCTCCATACTTGAATACTCTCGCCTATTTAACGCCCCCACCCTGGTTTGCCAATAAGTTAGAAAACGAGGAAACCTATTTAGACACCCCTCTCTCAGGCTATCTGACCCAGCTGCTTTGCTGTCTTTCACAGAGCTTTCTTGACTGTTTAGGACCTGGCCTTCAGGGAAGGCCCAAGCCAAGGCTGTGAGGCTGAGACAGGCCTAACAATAGCAGCCGATCCTACTGAGCTAACTGCAATCTGAGGCAGCCCCTTGCTAGACATTTCACATGCACTATTTCATTTAAGTTTGGCAATGACCCTATGCAGTTAGGTACTACTGTTAAGGAAACTGAGGTTAACAGTGTTCACATTTAAGCGTGCTGACGTAACTGTATTTATATGTTAGCTCTCCATGGAGCAATACAAGGTGAGTTAACTACAGCTCTTGTGTATGCTGTGTTCACAAACAGGAAGAATCCCTTTGACAGGGAGCTCTGGAATTTCTTGAGGGTCTTAGAAAGAAAACTACTGAAAGTGATGGCCAGAGCCCAGCACAGCACCTGGTATACCGCAGACCTTCCAGAATCATCGGTTGTATAAATGCATCTAAGTAAACACTGGGGCTGATAAAAATTGTACCTCACACCCGACATCTCTGTGCCTTCACCCAGCACTCATCCCCTGCCACCTCTCACAGCTCTGGCGTGGCACTTCTGCCTGCTCTCTGCCAGCCCTCTCTTCAGGCCCTACCAAGCACCCAGCGTAGCACATACACTCTGAGCTAAGCTTCCAATAAACAGACTGCCAGCATCCCCACCCAGGCATTTAGAATTCTCTGGGCCACAGAAAGATGAGCTCTACAGAACCTTTCTAGACCCAGAACTCACTGAGGGAGCAAACCCTGACTGCAAAAACAGCTTCAAAAACAAAACTCTATATTAAAATCATGTTTGTTGAAACTGGCCTCATCTGAACGTGGCTAAACCTGAACACTGAGAAATCAGGAGTCGAAATTTCTACTTCTGCTCAGAGCAAAACTCACAGCAACGGACCTGGGTGGCAGCTGGCCCCATTCCACCTTCAGGCTAGAGCCATATACTGAGGTACAGTTGGCCCTCAGTATCTGTGGGTTCCACATTCACAGATTTAAGCAACCGTGGATAGAGAATACTAGGAAACAAAAATTCTGAACATGCACAGACTTTTTTTGGTCATTATTCCCTAAACAATACAGTATAACAACTATTTACATAGCATTTACATTGTATTAGGTATTATAAGTAATCCAGAGATAAGAAACCAATACAAGGGTTTTTCCTGAGAATATTGTAAGGAGCCTAAAGTACAGAAAGGTAGTTGGCATTTCACCTAAGTATTCTGTGATCAGTAAATAGCTGTTAATAATTGCTTGTTTAACCACAGAATCATGGTTTTTCATTCATTCTTACATATGAAGTGAGTGGGACACTTCGGATGTCATTCTCTAATTTAAAAGCACTCCAAGGATCTTTTGATATTGCTTTTTTAAAAACTTCATTTAAAGCAGTGAGTTAAATATGGAATCATTCAAAGGTGAGAAACAAGATAAATTCTCACACTAGATGAAAGGGGGGTGAAATATATGATGATATATCAACTCCAACTGACAAAAACTTCACTAGAAGTGTTAGAAATAGCAACAGCTGCCCCACAGAGAGAGTTCCTACTTTGTTCTTGGTGCTTGCACTTGACCCGTATGAGAAAACCAAGACAGGCATTGCAGGGAAATGAAGCTCAGGGAGGTTAAATGACTTGCACAAGTTCCCTAACTGGTCATAATGCGAGAATGTGGAACCACGTCTGTCTGGCTCCAAAGCTTAATCATGACACTCCTTAGCAGTTCCTCAAACAGGTTGAGGTCAGAAAAGCTTTTCTTAGGTTTATAAGCCAGTCCTAGATGCACATTTCCTGAATCAGAATATGAACAAGTTCTATAAAGCCTTAAAAGAAAGCTGATGTTTCTCCTTCATGCTAAATATACACTCTATAGGGCATCTTTTCCAAAACAAGGAAGCCACCTATCCCATAGTTTGCAGGCTTAGCTACAAATTAAAATCACTGGAGAGCTGTTAAACAGTACCATAGCTAGAGTTCCAGTTACATGATAATCTCTGGGGACAAAAGCCTTAAAATCTATTTTCAAATGTTCTCCAAGAAACACTGATCTACCTCATTAAGATGTGTTGGGCAAGTAACCTGCCTTAATGATCTCCACAAGCATCTTCAGGGAATGTATTTAGCACAGGAGTTCTTACCTTCGACAGCTCATTAGAATCATTTAAAAATTCTGATGCTTTGATGGCTCAGCCTGGACCTGGTGGAGGGAGGGTCCTGGGTGGAGGTCACAAGATTGTCTCCAGTGGAGATGGGATGATTAGAATCATCAACTGTAGCTGAACAGCAATTGCCTGAAGCTGAGAACCCACTCTTTAAAAGCTCTGTATTTCTGCTTATTCTGAGGATGATAGCATTTTTCACACAGTAGTCTCCATCCTCCTCCTTTGCTGGCAAAGTAGTAAACTTCTCTTTCCTTCTCAAAAAAAAATAAATAAAATAAAAATTCTCAGGCTCAATCCATATCCCAGAACCATCAGATTCTCTGAGGGTGGGACCCAGACATTAGTAGTTTGTGAAGTTCTCCAGGTGACGCCAGTGTGCGGGAAGGGATGAGCACCGTGGTTTCAGCACCTAGAGGTGTGCACTAGAAGCCCAGCCCTTCTCCTGATGGTGTTCCAATGCGCTATCCACCAGCAGCACCGTCACACCAATGACTAGCCTCCTCTCAAATTCCCTGCCTCCTCCCCTGGCGTCAGGTACCCAAACTTGGTACCGACACCCAAAAAGTCTTTCCGTTTGTCAATCAGTGGCCCAACTCTTTGCACATATGCATGCCCACTTAAGAGAAACGCTGCATGACTCTCCCTTCTGTCCCTCAGAATCATTCCCACTATTGGATGATTCACTCCGCATGCAAAGTTTGTCATTCTACTACCACTTTCAATTTTATTATCTCCACTTCCTTTTCTGTCTTAGTAGCATTTTCAACACTGTCACTTCTTTTGCCCTCATGGACAATATGGAGTTAATGCTGTTCTGGACACATTAAACTGAGGCACGAAGCTACAGGCTAAAGAACCACAATGTGGCTGAAACTAAGCTGCCATCCCAGGACTGCCACTGTTCCCTAAATGCAGGCAGAGTTGAGGTCCATTTTACTCTGGAGGGTAGCTCTGTTTACATCTATAAAAGTTCATACTGTTAAGTTTTGAAGTAGAGGAGCTTTGTGCTGCCTTTTGATTACATGCAACTCCTAAAGATGCAAAGCTCAAAAGGTTATCCTGAATTCCCAAAGGACACATTTGATGAACAACAAAGATCCTCATGGTTGAAAAGAATGAAAACCTTTATACATTTCCATTCTAAACTTTTGAATTGCATAAACATTCTTACATGGGCCATAAATGAAAAATATTTTAAACTGAAAGCAAAATGCTTTCTTTTTCTTCTAGAGCCTGGGTCTCACTCTGTTGCCCAGGCTGGAGTGCAATGGTGTAATCATAGCTCACTGTAACCTCGAACTCCTGGGCTTAAGTGATCCTCCTGCCTCAGCCTCCCAAGTAGCTAGGACTACAGGTGCATGCCACCAAACTCAGCTAATTCGTCTATTTTTTGTAGAGACAGGGTCTCACTATGTTACCCAGGCTAGTCTCAAACTCCTGGGCTCAAGTGATCTCCCACCTCACCCTCCCAACGCACTGGGATTACAGCACATGGGCCAATGCACTGGTCACAAAATGCTTTTTATCCAACAATATTTAAATGCAAAAGAAGCAGCATTCAGGGTGAAGATATGCTCTCAAAAAGCAAATCGGGTGTTGATTAAAGCTTCCCTCAAGCATATACCACTTTGGACTACTAATGAATGGCTGACAAAATTAATCCACATCCTCACCCTGCACTAAATCCTCCTTCCATATAGGCACACCATCAGTGAAAAAGCTCATAGCACTAAGAAAATGCATTTGCTTGATAGAGTACTTCCTATACTAGGTAAGACTTTGTCCATTACTTTGCTTTTCTGAATGCTATCTCAGATTATTTCTGCAAAACTATCAATGGAAAAACCACAATGAATTCAGAGTTGGTGATGGAAAACACAGATCTGATTTCCATACAAATTATGAGATAAAATGTAGCAATAATATATTCCAATAATTTTTATAGGAAAGCTCAAGATTACTGACATTTAAAATAAGGTCTCCACTAATGTCCTAAGTTAATTTCAATTTTGTTGCTAATAATTGGTACTTAAGAAGGAATTTTAGGATAATATTTAAAAGTTAATTAAAACCAGCATAAGCATTCTTGTCAGTCAAACATGACCTCTGCTCTACACGCATTTAAATGCATGTCACCTTGACCTGTAACACTGCAATGTAAAAAATTTTGGTCAATATAAATCAAATGCACACTAATTTATTCAGCAGGTTTCCTAGTATCTGAATCAACATCAGAAATCTAACCAGTAGTTGTTATTCTGTTATTGACAAAAGGAAGCATATTTAAATGATAACAAGCACTCATGGGTGTCATTTGGAAGTTAAATTGTTCCCTAAGGACAGCCTCCATGAACAGCTACATTTAAAGGTCATTTACCACCAAATTATGAACAACTGTTGCATTCATTAGCACTGGCTCAATAGTTTGGAAGCTGCAGTCATCAATTTTTTACTGACAATGAGATCTAATTGTTCACTGATATTAAACAAGGAAAACAGACCTTTTCTGTAAACTTTTATCCTGAACTATATTTACATTTTAACAACTGGGATGCTAGCTTTCGATTTAAAGTGAGAGGGAAAAAAAAAAAAGAAAGAAAGAAAGAAAAAATAAAATAAAAACTGGGATGCAAACTTTCCAGAGGTATGCACTGAAGAAAAAACTCCCAACTGCAGGAAGGAATAAACAAGTTTAAAATAAATATCAGATAACAAAATATAAAAGCTTGTTTCTCATATTATGTTCACCTGAACTGAAATAAAAAGGAGAAAAACACTAAAATGTTTACTTATGAATGAAGAGCATATTTCACATTTGAAAGGGAATGTGATGGTTAATTTTATGTGTCAGATTGAATGAGCCATTGGGTGCCCAGACATGTAGTCGAACGTCATTCTGGTGTCTCTGTGAGAGTATTTTTAGATGAGATTTACATTTACATCTGTAGACTGAGTAAGGCAGATTACCTTCCATAATGGGGCAGACCTCTGAATTTTGGAGGCAACATAGTCCTCATTTGGGTGTGTTACTTCAGCCCGTTTACCAAGTGATTTGAAAAGCCGCTAGTTTTGAGTGGGGCCCAGAATAAGGGAAGGTTCTCCAACAGGTCCAGACTGCTGTGTAAGCTGCTCGGCCACTCAGGCCACATGATCCAGCACTTACAGTCGTACTGGAAGCGTCAGTAGCAGGTGGGATGCTGTTCGGAGCCTCCGGCAAGTTGCTATAGACGAATTGCAACGCAGTCCTTGGAATTTTGGAGCAAAGCCCTGCCATCCTCTGTGGATAACTACGCTCCTTTTGAGAAACAGCTCTTAGCCTGCTATTGGGCCTTAGAGAATGCATGCTTAATCATGGGCCACCAAGTTACCATGTGACCTGAGCCGGCCATCACAAACAGGGTGTTATCTGCCCCAGCAAGCTATGAAGTTGAGCATGGACAGCAGCACTGCATTATCAAACCGAAGTGGTATATACGAGATCAGTCCAAGCAGGTCCTGAAGGCACAAGTGAGTTCCACGAAGAAGAGGCCCAAATGCCCCTGGCGCCCACCCCTGCTGCACTGCCTTCTCCCTCCCGGCCTCACGGGCAGTTCTCTACGATCATTTTGACAGAGGTAGAGAAGACCAGGACCTGGTTTACAGATGGTTCCGCTTTATTTGCAAGCACTCCCCCAAAGTGGACAGCTGTAGCACTACAGCCCCTTTCTGGGACATTCCTGAAGGACAGTAGCGAGAGGAAATCCTCCCTGTGGGCAGAACTTCAGGCAGTGCACCTGGTTGTGCACTTTCCTTGGAAGGAGAAATGGCCAGATTTGTGAGCATACACTTACTCATGCAATGGTTTGGCTGGATGGTCAGGGACTTGGGAGGAATATGATTGGAAAACTGGTGACAAATAAATTTGAGGAAGAGGTATGTGGTATCCGAATAGACAAACAACGTGAAGACATTTGAATCCCATGTGAATTCACTGGTCTTACCATATTTCCCAGCATCCTGAAGCAGCTGGATTGATGCATGATGGATGGCCTTTTGAAGACTAGCGACGGTGCCAGCTAGGTGGCTATCCCTTGCAGGGCTGGGCAAGGTTCTCCAGAAGGCTGTATACGCTCTGACTCAACCTCTGATACATGGTGCTGTTCCTCCCAGGCCAGGACTGACAGGGCCAGGAATCAATGGGTGAAGATGCAGTGGCACCGTTCACTCTCACCCCTAGTGATTCACCAGCAGAATTTCTGTTTCGTGTCCCCAAGACTTTATGCTCTGGTGGCCTAGAGGTCTTAGTTCCAAAGAGAGGAATGCTTCCACTAGGAGACACAACAACAGTTTCATTGAAATGGAAGCTAAGGCGACTGCCTGGCCATTTTACACTCCTCAAGCTTCAATCAACAAGAAAAGAAGGGAGTTATTGTGCTGTGTATTGCTATGCTATGCTATGTACTCGCTGGGGAGGCAGATCCTGACTACCAAGGGCAAGCTGGACTACTCCTCCACCACAGAGGTAAGGAAGAATACGTCTGGAACACAGGAGATCCCTTGTGACTAAAGTCAATGAAAAACTACAGCAACCCAATTCAGGCAGGACTACTAATGGCCCAGACCCTTCAGGAATGAAAATCTGGGTCACGCACCAGGCAAAGAAACATGATAAGCTAAGGTGCTTCCTGAAAGCAGGGGGAATATGGAATGATGGCGGCAGTTATAAATACCAGCTATGACCACACAACCAGTCACAGAAATGAAGACTACCTTTATTGTATTTCCTCCTTATTTTGTTATGTTTGTGTGTGTGTGTGTATTAAGCAAATATCGTTTTCTTCCCTCTTTTATCCCCTTATCGTGTGTTACAAGGGCCTATCAAGGAGAAGAGCAAGCATCACTCAAGCACTCCACCTTTTCTTCTGGGGAAGGGATTAGCAGTTTTTTGGTTGTATTCTGGTTAGTTGTATTGTGTCAAGTGGAATTGTGACCTTGTTATTAAGTACGGTTAGGGAGACATGTATGGGTGTTAAGTTGACAAGGGGTGGACCTGTGATGGTTTAATTTTATGTGTCAACTTGATTGAGCCACAGAGTACCCAGATATTTGGTGAAACATTTCAAATAAAGCTTGTCCAAAAACGGTACTTCTGATCTTGTTCCCAAAACCTGCTCTACTCACATTCTTTCACTTCTCAGTAAACTGCATCATCATTCTTTCCTTTGCTCGGGCTAAAAACCTAGCGGTCATCCTCATTCCTCACTTTTTCTCACACCATAAGTCAAATCCGTCAGTGGATCCTACTAGTGACCTCATCAAAATCTATCCAAAATCCAACCATCTTCCACCGCTTCCTCCTACAGAACTGTTCTAAACCATCATCATCTTTCATTACTTGGGATACTATAATAGCTCCCCAACTGAGCTTTCTGCCTACACCACCCTTCCTACAGTCTATTCTCCAAAACGAAATGAGAGTGATCCTTTTAAAACATGACTCATGTAACCAACAGGTAAGCTCCATGAGGACAGGGATTTTCATCTGCTTTCTTCAATGCTGTGTCCTTAGCGTCTAGAGCAGTGCCTGGCGCACAGCTGGCAATGAATACTTACTGAATCACATCACCCCTCTGCGTCCCATCTCTCAGAGTGAAAGCCAACGCCTTATCATCGCCTACCAGACCCACTGGCTGCCCTCCCTACCCCACCACTCCACTTCCCACCGGCCCCTCCACACCACATACGACCTCACCTCCTACTGCTCTCTATTCTCTTACTCCATTCCCAACCCCACTGGACTCCTTTCTATTCCTAAAACACACTGAGCACACCCACACCTTATGTCCCTTGCACATGCTGTTCCCCCTGCCTAGAACACTCTTCCCTTGATAACCTCATGACTCACCTCTTTTCCTCTTTCAGGTCTCAGTTCCAAGGTCACCTTCCAGGGAGGGCTCCTCTGATGACCCCCCCCAGCACCTTTATCTCTGTTTCTTTGTTTATTTTTCTCCATAGTGCTCATTACTACCTGGGATACTATGTAGAATTTAATGATCCTGTTGATTTCTGCCTTCCCACCTTCAACCAGAATTCGAGCTCCCTGAGGGTAGAGACTTTGATTGTTTTGTTTACTGCTGTATCCCCAGCAGGCAGGTTAGTGCCAGTCACTTAACAGGTAGTCAATAAATATTTGTTAAATAAGTAAATGGATTGTTTCCATT
This sequence comes from Indri indri, assembly GCA_004363605.1. Taxonomy (NCBI): domain Eukaryota; kingdom Metazoa; phylum Chordata; class Mammalia; order Primates; family Indriidae; genus Indri; species Indri indri. The sequence goes on along the minus strand of RJWJ010044141.1, from coordinate 3,368 downwards.
TTCTCTAGATATTATAAATGCTACAATGAACAATTTTGTATGGAAATCCTTGTGCATTCGCAGCTATAGACTAAACAGTGGGAAGGCTGGGTCAAAGGGTAAATAAATACCTTATTTATTAATATTGCCAAATCAACCTCCAAAACAGATCTTCAAACCTTCAATTTCATCAACAGTGTGTTAGGGAACTGTCTCCCTTCATCTCCATCCTCATCAGTATTGGTTTTTATCAATCTTTTTCATTTTGCCTATTAAATTAAAAAAAAAAACTGTTTTTACTATGACTTTAATTACCAATGAAATCGACTATCTTTTCTTTTTTCTTGTTTTGGTCATTTGTAACTCTGATGTCTCTCCCTTAAAAAACAAAAACAAACAGAAAACTCCTCTCTACTTGTGGAAGCTTCCAGGCCACACTTTTAGCTGGGGAGCTATGTAGTCCCACTGCAACCACTCAACCTAAATCTTCAAACTCCGGTCCCACTCCCACCATCTACTCTTCCTTGCCAACTATCCGTATTTCTTAGCCTTCCCCATGCCCTTCCTTGAACCTGAAATGATCTCCTTCCCCTTCTCAAAATGGCAAACTTCCACTCACCCTTCCAGAACAAGCTTCCATGTCAGCTACTCCTGAACCCACAATCCCAATACAGTGCTTAGGAGAGGGGATGCAAAAAATAAATAACCACAGCAATGAAATTTTGCTCTACCCGCTTATGTAATCTCAATAATACAACAGATTTCCATTAGCAAGATGGAGAAGGGTGGGGGTGTAGAAGAGAGAGCTTATAGTTTCTAAAGTGATCCCTAGATTCCTAAATCCATCGAAATTCAAAGAACTAAGAAAAGGCAGTTGGTGAGACTTAATTCACATATTGTTTCTTCCTTAGAATGAGAATGATAGCATCAATAAGAGCCAGGTGCAGTGGCTAGTGCCTGTAATCCCAGCAATTTAGGAGGATGAGCCAGCAGGATCACTTGAGGCCAGGAGTTCCAGACCAGACTGGGCAACACAGTGAGACCCCCATCTCTAAAAAAAATTTAAAAATTAGCTGGGCATGGTGGTGCATGCCTATAATCCCAGCTACTCAGGAGGCTGAGGCAGGAGGATCGTCTGAGCCCAGGAGTTTGAGGTTACAGTGGGCTATGATCATGCCACTGAACTCCAGCAACAGAGTGAGACCTAGTCTCTAAAAAGAAACAAAATACAATCAATAAGAAGAGGACAACAGCATATTTCAAATACCTACCTACTCTCCTCAAAAAAGAAAATAAAAGGCTCTAGAAAGGGATACTAGCATGTCTCACATATGCCCAATCTAGTAATCAGAATTTACCCAGCAAATTACATGGGATCTGAGAGGGCTTTTAGCTATATGCTCCTTCTAAAGTTGTCTGGACGATTAAAAAATCCTCTCAGAGTTTTCCCAAATCATTAATTGCATTACTTATTAGATTGGGAACATAACGGGAAGTGGTACAAAGACCCCACCTGAATGAAACTAAAATTAACTGTCAGTTACTATGAGGTGACATTTTCCTAGCATGACAGATAAGTCAGCTTTTAAAAATTTTTCTCTCAGTCTTCTCAAACTGTTAGAAATATACACTCCTGTGAATACCCTTCCATCTCCTACAGGGCTAATCTGGTTCTATGAATGGAAGAAATAGAGTCAGCTTTCTTTCAATGTTCACAGGGGGCCAAAGATAACAAGCTCAGCTTCTGAACGAAGACAGTGAGCCGGGAAGTGCGTAGGGAACTTTCATACGTGAAGCGTATCAGCGGCGAGTCTGTGCCTCCAAGGTGAGCAGATACCTCATCCACTCATTTGTTCAAGTGCAAATGCTGACAATATCCATGCATGCTTCTTAGACATCAATGGCATTAAAACAGACATGGTCCTTGCCTTCAGGGAGCTACAGTGACTGCCAACTGTTTCTGCATTACCTCACTGCCTACTTTCAAAGCTCGAATTCACAAATACACACAAGTCAGACATCCCTTTGTCCATTTGCTTGCCTATTTTCCTGAACCAACTATTTGCCTTCATTTTGCCAGAGGAACCATTATTGCTCTATTGCTCTATGTTTCCCTAGAATACAGATCAAGAAAGAAATGTTTTGAAAAATTTAGTGACTCTCTGAAAGTTTCTGTATCTTACAATTTTTATTACCTTATAGCTCACAGATGGTGATATTTGCATTTCATCTGCAATCATCTCAAAGGAGACAACTCCAAACTTACCAGGCAGACTTTAGGGTTAGAATGATCCTTGTATCTGATTAGTACACAAACTAGAACTTTACATTTTGGAAAAGTTTCCCTTCAGCTATCTGAGGTTTTGTGTGCTACAGTCAACTCACAAAGCTGGAATGTGTGAGTGTGCAAGTTACTCCTGAACACAGATGTCTCCACCGAAAACCCTTAGGTTTCACAACTGACTGGAATACCTCAGTACTAAATGTAATTTTTAATATGAAGCTTAGTACATCATCAATAAATCATTAGATTACCCCAAACCCATGGTCTGACCTGTGTTTTATCTTTTCTCTCAAGAACCTCAATGAAAGCTAGATTCAAATACAGAACTCTTCATAGTGGGAATCTTGCTTTAGAAATGCATGCTTTTGGCCATTTACACCTATAATCCTAGCACTTTGGGAGGCCAAGGTGGGGAGGATCGCTTGAGGCCAGGAGTTCAAGAACTGTGAAATGCATGCTTTCCCTAGTTCAATTTATGAATAAATATTCTAGGAACAAGATAAAACAGCCACCTTTGCTAACTAGCCTAGCCTTATATAAAATATTTTTGAGGATATTTTATTTTCACTTTCCTTGTTTATGGATCTTCCTTGTGTACGTAAATGTGTGAGGATAAAATTATTATTATTATTTTAAGAGATAGATTCTTACTTTGTCACCCAGGCTGGAATGCAGTTGCACAATCATAGCTCACTGCAGCCTCCAACTCCTGGGCTCAAGCGATCCTCCTGCCTCAGCCTCCTGAGTAGCTGGGACTATAGGCACATGCCGCCACACCCAGCTAATTTTTCATACTTTTTGTAGAGATAGGGTCTTGCTATATTGCCCAGACTGGTCTCAAATTATATTTGAGTGGTTAATGAAAGAAATGAATGCTTCCCTTTTAATGGGATGTTTTGATTCACTATGAATCACTGTATACTGGTTTAATAAAATCTGAGTAATTGTAATTAGATAGAAGGTTATCTGAAATAGTGAAAAGTTTAAAATAATAATTCTATTTATAATATTAAATATTCTTAATCATAATTAATGTTAATAAAATAATAAATTATTTACTATTTATAATATATAAACTATCTTATTCACAGAAATATAAATGCAA
>RJWJ010044140.1:0-12305 GCA_004363605.1 Indri indri | reverse complement strand
AGGCCTGCCCATCTAAGGACTGCGATTATGAATGTTGCAAAAGCAACAAGTTGTCAGATTATGGAAAATTCTGACAACAGTTGAAATTGTGCTTCTAGTCGTGCTCCTGCGTGCTTAACTACAGAGATTAAAGGGAGCAGAAACACTCCCCTGCAGTTTACTTCCTCTCAAAGGTGCCAGGGTGGCTTCCTAGAGTGGCGGCTACTAGAGTCGTGAATATCCAATTTGGAGTCCTCTCTGGAGCATGCAGAGACCTCTCCAAATTTAGAGTAAGGAAAGGGGCTCTGGGAAGAAGAAAGGTTGGGGGTGGGAGGAAGAAGTCATGAGGTACTCAGTCACCGATTTCTGACAGCAGTCATGGGGACACCGTGATATCAAAGGAGCAGCAGGAACACCTGTCTTTACTGGCACCTCTGCTTTTGGCAGTGGTGAGTCAGTGATGAAGACCACATGGTGCCTGGTGACAGAAGGTGTGACTCACAGGTGGGCAGAGAGCGTCTTCAGGGTACTGTTGCTCACCTGGCACATCACAGTATCCATGATGAATCATGGGGTCCAAATGGGGGTTGGAGTTGGGGCAAAGTTTTGTGCACATTGGAGCCTGCACGAATGGCAGATGTGAAAATGTAGGTGCCTCCCACCCATACCGGATTATCTGCATTCATTTCCTGGGGTGTGAAAACTCACAGCCTGTTACACGTCACTTTATGGTTTATGTTAAAGGGGCTATTGGCCACTCAGACACCTGCAGAACATAGACAACCTCAAATCTCACTTTAGCCATTGGTTTTCCTCACAATGGTTTCCATCAGAAATGTTAACAATTATTATTCCTGAGAGTCCTAAGACCTATCTCTTCTTCCTTTCCCTGCAAGGCAGTGAAATGGCCCTGCAGTGTTTAGCAGAAGAAAGAAGAAACCCTGATGTCATTCTAATTTGGGGCTAGTGTTAAAAGTCTAAAGGTGAAGACATCAAAATCCTTAACCCCTGCTTTCCCACTCTAGTGCCACCTCTTGCCTCCTTTGCCTCCTTTCGGTTCCTGAAAAGGGTGATGCTCCCTTCTGCCTCAAGACTGCACAACCCAGACCCTCCTAGGCAAGGTAACTCAGGAGAAAAAGAGGCTCTAAAAATGTAATTCTGATGGTATAATTCTGAATCATTCCCTTTCCTCACGAGGAAACACAAAGGGTGGAATCTGTGAAGGCTCTCAGGTTGGCTGAGGACCAACCACTTGGATTGTCTTAAGTTTAAAAGGCTGTGCTCAAAGACAGACAGAATGAGCAGATGACCTAGCACAGACATGAAGTACACACAGGAGCCTGCGTGAAGGGAGTCAGAAAGGTTAAGACTCAGAAAGAATGGAGACTTTTGAAAAATACCAAAGGGGACAAGAAGCTTTTAAAGTTATCGTCAGTGCTTAGCGCTTGGAGTGGCAGTACAAGGTCAATGGACGACAACAAAAAAGCCACTATTTTGAGTCCTCTTTTGCATCTGTCTCCTAGGTTAGGCAGAATGCTTTTAAGACTAGGCAGGGTGGAAGAATAATTGGTAAGAAAACTGCAAGGCCAAGATATGTAAAAGGATCATCAGAGAGCACCATTCAGATTTCCAAGTCCAGACACCTGTGTCTCGTTCCTAGGGAGACGTGAATCACTGTGGATAGCACTTGAGGAAGCAGAGACAACGGGGAAAATGCTAGCAGCCCCAAACGGAATAAATGTCCCCATGTGCAAGAAGGGAGAGTATATTATTAAACAAACGGTTTGTGTATGTTTAACAAGGAAGCCAAGTTAAGAGTGAGCACCGTAGTGAGGGAAGAAGGTCACAGAGTTAAGGATGTCTAGCAGAGTGGCAAAGACAAAAACCAAATGCAGTCCACCGTGTGTTGAGAGCAACATGGAAGGTAACATGCATAAACTCTAGTATAGGCAATCTGTGCACAAAGAACAAAAGTCCTTAACACAAAACAGCAATTCCATTGTTGTTTCAGGCCTTGGTTGTAGATGACAGGAGAGATGTGTGGGTCTCCTAAAAAATCTCTCTAAGCAGGTCTCTTCTACCCCTTTACATACAGCCAGCCTTGGGAAGTGCCTTTCTGGGCTATGACTCTACTCTTTTTCCTTCCTTCCTTTTATCACTTCCCACAACCTAACTTGAACTGAGAAATAGATAGAAGAATTATTTATATTGGGAAGGCAATTAAGATGCATTTGTGAAAGGTCTGGTTAGCAGCTGTTTGTTGGAAAAGCAGCTGATAGAAGACTTGATACATGTTTGCTTCCTGGTCCCCTTGGGCAAGCTAATGCCGCTGATCTTTGCTTTTCTCATGTTGGAAATGGGAACAATGACTTTGCCACAATCAGACCTCTCTCCTCTCCAGACTCTCTTCCCACTCCCTTGCTTTCTTTGGTCTTTTCCTGGGCTCGCCATTAATTTTACTTTTGGCTTATTGCATAGCATATTTGATCAGATTCATAGGCATTTTGTTTCTTGACCACTCTAAATAAACAGCAAACTCTCTTAAATCACTGACCTGACAAGAAATGAATACAACAGAAATTCAATCAGAGCATGTTTGGTCTAATTGTCTGCTGTGCAAACTATTGCAAACAATCTCAAGGTGCCCTCCTGGTGCTATAATCCCTCATAGCAGTTTTCGCCCTACATAGGACAATTGGAAGATGCTGACAGAAAAGCGATGCAGGTTCTAGGACGAGCTTTGCCACTAATTAGCAATGTGACTTTGGACAAATCTTTTTACATCCTGGCACTGTTTCCTCATCAGCACAGTAAATGGGTTGATCTGTAGTATCTCCCAGGTTCTTTCCAACTCCAGAATTTTAAAAGCCCATGATTTCAAGCCAAAAACTATATTATGGAATGTGGTGACAGCATGTATAAGTGCAAGTTAATTAAGGAAATGGCATAGGATTTATTTTTTTAAAATTGGCTTTCACAATAATAAATCATGGACTAAAGATACAGAGAAGAGAGATCATTTAATGTAAGTGTTCAAGGAAACACAGCATATTTTAAACAATGGTTCAAAATAACCTTTCATTCTCTGCCCTTATATTTTTCCTAATGGATGGCATAAAATGGATACTCAGGCTGAATAGTGGCTTTCATTCCATTTTAAGTCACCCAGTCATGTTGTGTCCTGCTTTTCCACGTAGCTGACATTGCAGGATGCAGCACAATGCAGAATGAAGAGTTAGAGATGTGACATGGCATGTCGGAAACAATACTCGCTTTTTGCAGATCAGTTATCATTTAAAGTCTGGTATTTAGAAACATCCTTGGATAATTCAATATCTCTGTGTCTCTGGTAGGGAAGATGTCAACCTGAGTTAATTTTCTTGCTTATCAGATATGATGGGACAAGATGACATTAAAATGGTTGAAAGGAACCATCCAGAATGCATATTTTTTTAAAAAAAAAAAAAATCAAGTGAATCTTTAAGGAGCTTAGGAATTGCTTGGATTGATTTCCTGCAACCACAGAACTCAAAGAATAAATGTTAATTGTCACAGATCATTGTCCAGGATAAACCCAGATATTTCACATTGTTATCCTTTGTCCTGATACATCACAGTTGTCTGTGACATCGCAGTTGTCTGATTTTGACTGAAGTCAAATCTTGTGAAGGGAAAAATGCTCTAAAGTGACTCTGGCTTACTCATTTCTTTTTCCCCTGAGTTTACTTCGTCCCACCAAACTGTAGGTACAATGGAGTCATAGTATCATTACTGTCCCAGATTTTACAGGCTGTCACTGATACCAGCTTAAACCATATCCTGTGCTTCCCTGAAATGGTAATTCCAGGGATTCCCACATATGGTGATGAGATGTCCAGTTGAGCATCGTGTGGCTGTTCTACTCACCCAGTCAGGCACTGCGCGGTCTCCTGGTGGGCACATGAGGGAGGTGACAGAGCCCTGTCAGTGGCCAAACTGCAGGACGGTCTGTGGCAAAGAGGGGGATGAGGTCTTTCTCCCACTTTGTGTTGGAATCTTTTAAGGTGTATCAACATGGCACTATTGGTGCCTCTTTCCATATGCGGTTTCATGAAACAGGACATTGGGGTTTTACCTGCAGCCCTCTCTCTTCTTGGCACCAGGCAGGCATCCAGAGGGAAGGAATGGGAAGAGGTGAGTGCCAGCCTGGGTCCTCTCTTCAGCAACCAAGGCATTGTTTTGGGATTATTTTTATTCTCTTAGGGTGACTTTCCCTGGAAAGTTCTTCATCCTCTGAAGCAAATAAACTTCAGTCAGGTTTTTCTTACTAGTTTGCCTAAGATGTCCAGATAGAATTATCTGAAATGCAGTGGCAACATAGCTCAGATTGGGACCTCTGAGACTGTTCATTCAACAAACATTTCCTGAGCACATTTTATATATGAAAAACTCTCTTTCCCCTTTATTCCTTTCCTCCATAAATAAATTTTTTTCTTTAGAAGATTGGTTTAAATTGAAGTATTGACATTTAGGACTCCTCTTAACAGAGACCACGAAGCCATTTTCAAATAAAACACAATTAGTAGAGAAGGAATGTGCTTTTGGAATATGGGTTTCTCTAGCCAATGCCTTTATGTACACAGAAGGCTATTATTAAACAACTTTGATTTAACTGGCTGATTAAACATCTTTGTAGAGGAATAGAAATAATTAGAGAAGTACAGAAGTACTCAAACCAAAAGCCAATGATGGGTAATTTATAATTTAACTTTCTTCTTAATATTGAGCATATCTATGTTTATACAGGGAAAGCATGTTTTGGTTATTTTAGAGTTGTCCAGCATTTTTATTGGTAATGTTCATTTTATTATCATAACATTACTATAGTGAATTATTTTCATATATATTCTGGTACAAAATTATTTTATTGCATTGTATATAATCATATTTTGCATGAATGGAGTATGAGACAATATTTACTCTTGCATGTAGATTGCTACTAAAATTACCTGCATTTAAAAAAAAATTTGCACTCACAGCCTTCAATAAATTGCATGTTGACATTAATGGACTACAGTGTTGATTTAGAAATGGCAAGTACTGGCATGTTTTATATACTTGCTCATATAACACTCCATTCTCAATTTTAATAAAGAATGCCTATTGTCTAATTGTGTCCCTGCAGTATATGGTAGTCCTTCATATTAATGGCAAAATATTGCTGCCATTCATGTTCTGAAATGATATTACTGACAAAGATGCGTAGGGATATATCTACCAGATCAATATGTGATCAATAGTTTGCTGCACGCAGAGTGGAAAACACTGTAATCACTATTGGCAGAGTCTTACATTGTTTGTAGCTTTGTCTTAAAGTTGGGGGTTCCATATACAAATTATTGTATAGACACAAGTAATCAATCAAGAAAATAGTCTAACTGATATAAGTGTACACACAGCAACTTGGTCTTTTATCTTATCGGACCTTCGTTCAAAATGTTGTCCTGCTTCTGGTTGATATGAAGTTGTGTGGTCTACCTATAGGATGCTTCTCTCTTGTTTCTTCTCTCTATTTTATTTCCATTTGGCTTTTTAATCTGCTTGGGTTCAGCTGTTGTCTCCCAACAAATCTAACCTAGTTAAATTGTGTTTGGTGGCATCGCCTTTCTACAGCCCAGGTCTGTGCTTTGGCAATATCTACTAGTCCAGTATTAACGTCCACTATGCACATTCAGCAACCACACGCTGAGCCATGCTCTGGGGACACAGAGATGAGGAGCTTCTTGCAGTTCAGTGAGGTGGGAGGCAGAAGTTGTCTATTGATTTTCTCTGCCCAGCCTGCAGTCTCCCACCTCCTTCTTTTGGGATAATAATGCCTGTTGCCAGGTACGTAACATATTTTCACTCATTTAATTCTCGTAACAACTCTGCAAAGTAGGTATCGTCATGAGTTCTATTTTGTGGTGAGGACACTAAGGCCCAGGGAGATTGACTAACTCCAGGTCACACCCCTGGGAAATGGTGGTACTAGACTTTAAACCTGCAGAATCTGGCTACAGAGTCTGTGCTCCTCACACCACAGCATTGGCTCTATTTTGCTTTGGGGAAATATCGCTCTTTGTGGATATAGTCATGCAAGGTTGGCCAGTCAAGACCAAGGGAGGGTCCCTGACCCAAGCTATGCCACTGAGACTTCCAGGGGAAAAAATTCTTGAGGGGAGGGACTGAAAGTCTGTAAATAGTTCCAGGCCATTCCCCTATGGTGGCACCCTGAGAAAACATCCATTCATTCCTGTTGTCACAACATCTGGAGCTGCTCAGGTCTGGGCTCTTTCCCAAGCTTGGTTCTTCAGCTTTTTCTTCCACACTATGAGCTTTCCTATATTCTTCCAATAACGTCCTTTCTGAATTAAGCAGGTAACAATTGGTGCCTGCTGGTTTGCCACCAAGGAATTATAACGAATTGTAGAAACAGGTGACACTCCTTAATACAGAATGATAAGTTCCCCAGAAAAGGTAATGCAAAGTATCTATTTGACATTTAGGACATGTTTTTAAATTTTCTCTGGAAACATCATGTGCAATGATACTAGTGGGTTCTGGTTTTCCATCTCACAACCCTTATGTTTTTTTGAACTGTGGCCACAGTACAGCAAAGACTTGTTTGTTGACTTTCTTATTTTAGTGTTCTATTATGTCAATCAATAGTGAATGTTATGGTGTCCTAAAAGTCAAGTCTAAATCTTAAGTGTTTTTTTAGTAGCAGGAAGTAAGTAAACAAGCAGAGGTAACAAATAATTATACTGCATGCACAATTAACATTTAGAGTTTCTCTACTTATGAATTTAATTGCAAACCCTTTCAAACTTCAGATAGATAAAAATATTTTTCAGATATGAGACCCATATCTAAGAGATCCCCTAGGATTTGAGAATGGAAAATATTGTAATGACTAACCAATAAAAGCAGGTAACACATAAATATACCGTCTGACCTTGGGAAATGTAGGAAGCTATCTTTACAAATGTTGTCAAACAATTATTTTCTTTAAAAACTTTTTTACTGTAGAAAATTTTAAATGCACAGATCAGTTGAAAGAATATTATAGTAAAACCTGCATGTACTTATTACTTGCTCCAACAAATATTAACTCAAGGCCCAATTTATTTCTGTTTACTGAATCTACTTCCCCCTCTCAAATTATTTTGGAGAAAAATCTAACATCATATTAATTTATCTGAAAATAATCCAGAATGCTATGAAACAAGAATTCTCTCGTTCTCTCTCTTAAACATACCGCAATACAGTGAACACATCTAAAAAAAAAAAGGTTACCAATCTTTCCTCTGTATCATCAATATTTAGTCAGTATCCTTATTTTCTGCCTGGTCTTTTGTGGGAGAGGTCTTAGGGTCTCCAAGTCTCATCCTCTTGCTGCGACAGATGTTGGCATCATAGTTCTGTGTGAGCTCAGCCTCACTCAGTGTCTCATTCAAGCACGCATCCCTTGAAGCCTTTCTGCTTCAAGGGAGATAGGGCCAAGCACTGGGCCAAGCACAATGCGTCCTAAAACTGGGGAGGATAAAAGCCCAGGGGTAACCGAACCAAGGAGGGCAGGAGCCTGTAGAACAAGGTTCCAGCTCCGTCCTTAAAGAAGACAATTCTTGGCAGCCTGCCCTGTGCCTCTTGGAGGCCCAGGCAGAATCAGCCCCCTCTGCCTATGGTGGCAATCTCCCTAAGGCAGCTTCATGTCAGCTTTTCCTTCTTCCCAGTAATACTTTCCTTGTTCCCACAGTTCTATCTCCTGGAATTATAGCTCCAGTCCATGGAGTATGTAAACTATGATACCCTGTACTTTTTAAAAACCCATATCTAAATAACACTGAAATATGTTGATATGTCTCTGAATTCACTTTTTCAAAAATTGTGGTAAAGTACACATAACACTTACTGTCTTAGCCATTTTTAAGTGTTTATTAAATTCAGTGGTGTTAAGTACATTCACGTTGTTATGTGACCATCACCACCAACCATCTCCAGAACACTTTTCATCTTGTATAACTGAAACTCTGTACCCATTAAAAATACTCTCCATTCTCAGTCTCTGGCAACCACTATTCTACTTTCTGTCACAATGAATGTGACCACTCTAGGTACCTCATACAAGTAGAATCATATGGTATTCATCTTTTTTTGCAACTGGCTTATTTTACTCTGCATAATGTCCTCGATATTCATTCATCTTTTAGCATGTGTCAGAACTTTCTTTCTTTTTAAGGCCGAATAATATTCCACTGTATGTATATAGCACATTTTGTTTATCCATTTGTCCATCAGTTGACATTTGGATTGCTTCTATATTTTGGCTATTGTTAATAATGCTGCTATGAACACAGGTGTACAAATATCTCTTTGAGACCCTGCTTTCAATTCTTTTGGGTATATACTCAAAGGTGGAATTATTGGATGATATGGTAATTCCATTTTACGTTCTTACCAACAGTGCACAAGGGTCTCAATTTTTCCACATCCTCATCAACACTTGTTATTTTCTGTTTGTTTTTATAATAGCCATTATAATGGCTGTATCTTAATTCTCTTCTCATTAATAAATTTCTCCTTCATTTCTCTGTCTCTGTCTTGCTCTCTCTCTCTCTTTTTAAAGAAACAAAGTTGTCCTGTTTTTCCATAATCAGGGTTTTTCTGATTGTTAAATGTTTAAAGGAATTTACAATGCAAGACTTATAAAAACCCATTAGTCCTGAATTTGAACTGGAAGTATCAGTGTGGTATGGACACATGATCTATTTTATCCTTTTTCCAAATTACATATGTTCTACCTCTGTTCCCTGTAGGGATCTAGAACAATGATTAACCCAGTAGTAAATGAGCACCACTAGATCACAGATTGTGGTCTTTAAAACCTAATTTCTACTAAATTTAAACCAGAACTTCTTGGAGAAGAAGCCATTGACATGTCTGGGGCAGGAAATGCTCAGGATCAGCATAGACTATTCCAGCTATCCAAGACTTCTGGTCTGGGATAGTTTCAAAAGGACTCAGAAGCCAATATGAGCATGTTGTCCCTCCCAAGGGTGGACTAATTTATGTATCATATAGTAGTTGCAATTGACTAAAACATATCAAATACATTTAAAGAAATGAGTTAATAATGATGCTAAATAGAAAAGGAAAATTCATCAGTAAACTCTGGAGGATTCTATGGAACCAATTCATTATTTAGAAACCGGTAAGTTTTGATAGAATCAAGTTTTAGTCTTCTTTTCCTATACTAACTGTACCTAAAGGCATCACATTATTAATCTGATAAATTATTCTAGTTAAATAAAGAAAATAACAGTACAGTAGCATTTTGCAATTCCTACTGACTTGTTGGGGCTGGGCATTAAGCATCAGTACCTGCTGGCATCAGGAAATGGAAGATGACCAGACATTATGTACCTCCCAATGGAAGTTCACAACACCACCTCTGAAGTACACTTGCAAACAAATTTGAAATATGAATCATATTAAGCCTGTAGATTTACCTACCAATTTATGGAAAATGTAAGTAAAGGGGAACAATTGCATTTTTGTTTAACATATTTCATGTAATTCCTGAAAAGCAGTAGAAATTGAAACTGAATGGATATGTATCTATTGTGCAAAGTAATCCTAGACTTCTCCAGAAATTCCACACAAAAGTATTCAAGTGTATTCCTCGTTCAGATTTTTGTCTTAGGAAGGGGTTAATCTTAGTGGCAAAGGAGACCTTTTTTAAAAGAGGTTGGCAATTAACATGTCTGTTATTTCTTCTGAGATCTTCTTATCTTCCTTTTGGTTTTGTGGAGTCAGATGAAAGAAAATTGTTAACATTCTCTAGAACTGTGTGCTTGGTTTTAGTCATCTCAGCTTTGATTTAGATGTTTTAAATGTTTTCCTCTCTGAGACAGGGGGAAAAAAGTGAGACTCGACTAAGGGGCCAACAGGGAGAAGGGGAGCTAAATTGGATCCCTGCAGTTCCCTGACTGCAAGAATAATCCCGTTAATTATCTTGTCTTCTGACCTTATGTAATTTGGATTCTTCATTCACTATCTCTTAAATATACATTTATTTCAGTGTATAGTGAACATCTGAAAATTTTGAAATGCTAACTCAAAAGTTATTTGCTTTACTTGGAAACCAAGGAAAAATTGTAGGAGTTCTCCCCTATGTCAAGTCCAGGAATGTGTGGATCTTATTCAGTTTAGTGACTAATACAGAATTCTTTTTTTTGTGTGTGAGCAAGCTGCAAAGTACAAAGATGACTCACAATGAATCCTCATCTCCAGTCTAGTTACTTACTACTTGTTTTAAATCTATTTATGATTAATATTTATTGTTAAAGACTTATTGTGTAGTATCAATTCATTTCTTCAAACATTTAACAATCATTCATTCAATATATATGAGCACCAACTATATGTCAGGTACTGTATTGGGTCATGGGACTATGAACAAGCAATGACCAAGATCTATACATTCTCTCCTGTCCAGGAAGTTATGGTTTGGTGAGTTTTCCAGGAAAGCTTATGCCAAGATGGGATTAGAAGCACAAGAGATTTATTGGAGGAAATGCCCATGAGGGATAACAGAGAAAGGGAATGGGAGTACATGTGGAGAGCCTCAGACCATGATGCAGGTCTGACACTTTTGCAGGAAGAGAGGAAGGAAGGATGATTGGGTAGGAAGAACCTAAGACTACAGTGCAGCTCTGAGAAAGTCTCAGCTAAGCTGATGGGAGCCCCCTGAGCAAAAATTGCTCATGAGAGGAGTCCCACATTGACCAGGAATGGCACAGCTTTAATACATCTGCTGTGTTTAGTTATTGGATCAGAGCGGGCCTGGGGGAGTATGGCCTTGGTGTGAACACCACAGTGGATTTGGTAGGTGCAGTAGCAGGAAGCTGTCGACTATCTGCACAGGTTCTTTGCTGATGGGCCATCTCAAAAGTGCATTGCCATGGCTGCCACAGTGGGAAAGGCAAACATTGAACAAATGGATACAAGGGTGAGGCGTGTTACGGTAAGGATGCTATGGGGGTATTTTGGTGGTATAGCAGGGGAAGTTTACCTGCATTCACTGTTCTTCCCCTGCTCTGCTCTGGGTCATAGCAAACAATGCTATGAATGTTCTCCTGTTCTCTGCCTTTCAAATAGGCCCAGTCAATGGGAGACACAGGCAGGAGATTGGAGGGTGGCAGAGAGGAAAATTCAGTTTATTTCTCCCCTTCTCTTTCTATCTCCCCTCATTTCTCCAGCAGTAGCTACATCTCCTCTATGTTCACAGTTCTTATCACAGCTCCTCACTTTGTGGTCCCTGCTTTAAACAGCCACAGTCTCTGGGACAGTGCTATGGCCACTGTGCTTTTTCTCTGTAGAGACTGTACTAGTGTCTTTCTGCTGTTACTAGTCTCTGTGTTGCCTCAGTGTCTCCTATTTGACTCCCCAACTTTTTCATCACCTTTGGTTACCAATTCCTTGTATTAAATCCCCTTCATCTGAAATATTACGTCTAGAGTGTTCTCATTTCCATGTTATAGACATAGTCTGGAAGAGGTGCCAGGGAAGATTTCCATAATGAAATGACACTTAAGCTAAAACTTGAGGTGTGAATAGAAATGGACTATCTGAAATGGACTGATTGTAGCACTATCATTGGTTCAGTACTTGTCACTGTCTTTTATATTATACCATTTGTTCATTTTCAAAACAGCTTAACAGCTAAAAGTACAAATTCTGAAGATGCAGTGATTGGATTCAAATCCGCCACTTTCTAGATATGTGACCTCAGGCAGGTTACTAAATTCCTTGCGCTTCAGCATAAAATGGGTAAAAGAATAATATTACCTTTTATGGAAGCTATGAGAAATTAATAAATTAATATGTACAGGCAGTTTAATGTTTGTTATTATTATTCTTTTCATATGCATCACAGGATTTTGCAGAATCTTTACTATGCTAAGGGGCACTCCCAGCATTCAGGACGAGTATACTGTATGCAGAATATACACTGCTTCATTTTTTTCTAGAATCTAATGTTTCAGGGGAAAAGTCTGAGAACAGCCTCATTTTTTCTTACTCACTTCGTTTTCTTCCTGTATACTTATGGGTGTCTTTTTCATCCTAGAAATTCAATAATTTTATTAGGACATGTCAAGTTGTTGGTCACTTTTAATAAGTTTGGCTTGACATACAGGTATATCCTATTATTTTTCAGGTTTGTTTATTTCTTCCTTTTGGGAAAGTTTCTTTTTTTTTTTTTCTATTACATCATTGACATATTTTCTGCTCTATTATATGAATCT
>RJWJ010044139.1:0-12307 GCA_004363605.1 Indri indri | reverse complement strand
GCTGGCATGGATACAGAGAGAAAAGGATACTTATACACTGGGCGGGGGTGGGGGGGGGCTGCAAATTAATGCAATCTCTATGGAAAACAACATGGAGATTCCTCAAAGATCTAAAACTGGATCTACCATTTGATCCAGCAATCCCACTACTGGGTATTTACCCAAAGGAAAATAAGTCATTGTACTGTACTCAAATGCTTATTGCAGCACAATTCACAATTGCAAAGATATGGAATCAAACCAAGTGCTCATCAATTAATCGGTGGATTAATAAAGTGTGGTATATGTACACGATGGAGTACTACTTAGCCATAAAAGATGATTTAATACGTTTTGCAAAAATCTGGATGGAATTGGAGACCATTCTCCTAAGTGAAGTATTGCAAGAACAGAAAACAAACACCACACGTATTCAGTATTAAATGGAAACTAACTGATGAGCACACAGGTGCACATAGGGAAGGAAAACTCAGTGGAAAGCAACCAGAGGGGAGAGGGAAATAAACCAACCTAACGGGTACTATGAACACTATTTGAGTGACAGGCACACCTATAGGACTCAAGCGTTACAAAAATGATCCGTCTAACCTAAAAAATTTGTACCCTCTTATTATTTTGAGATTTTAAAAAAATGGAAAAGCATCCTTAGAAGAGAGACAATTATGTGAAAGTACATGGTGGGTTCAAATAAGAGCAAATTGGCCAGTATAACAAGAGAATAGAGTACATCTGGATTAGTACTGGGCTGGAAAAATCAACAGGAGGCATTATATAGGGCTCTGAACTTTTGTAGGAAAAGGAACACCATCTAAAATTTAAAATAACAGTATTGTAGACTACATCAGTTTTTAGAACACTAACCCATGACGCCAAAAGCCATCCTCATAGAAGTATGTGATGTAGTGTTAAATAATGCTTTAATGGCTCTTAGCAGTGAAAATAAACTAAATCCAATATAACATAGATGTTTCCTCACTTTCTCCATTCTACCTCAAACAAATTAAAGCACATGACTAACACATCCAAGATGTTGCAATAGGAAGATAAGAGTCAACTTGATAATTGGATCCTAGCTCAGGCTGAATAGCCCAGATTTACATACCAAGAAAAGAAGCTTTTCCTCATCAGAGAAGACCAGTGATGACTTGCATCCAGAATCTGCTATGCCACTGGCTAAAATCGAGGGACAATATTGTCGTGGTTGTAAGTCCCCCCACCCCCCGGGTCCTTCTGTGATTATATTTTCTTGTGACAGTATATGGTTCAGCAATCATTGTGGAGACTTCAGAGAAATTGTACACACGGCTTTACATAAGTCATGGTGAAAGACAGAGAGAAAGCATGTATTCAAAAATGATTGAATAGACTTCCTGTAAGGTAATCCGTTATTACTCTATTGGTAATTATGTTTTGAATTACTGCCTGTACTTCATGACTGACGAGTAGTTTGGGCATGTGAACTGGAATTTATCACACATCATTTCATGTACTAATAGCCAAATTCACTTAAGATGCTTACATTTGAATGAACAGTAGGTATACTGGAAGACTTTTGTTTGAATATTGTGAATTAGATCATTAGAAAAGCAATGATTAGGAGTCCTTTCTTTGTCCAAATGAGTCAGATTTGAACATTTTTACTATACCTTTAAGGTAGAGCTTGAGTAATCATTAATACTCTTACTGATAAATAGCGCTAAGAATTTTCATTTTAAACTTGCATAACCATATAATAGTTGCTAAATTTGTCAGATGCATCAACTATGTACCTAGAAAGGCTTTGAATGATAAAATATACTTTTCATAAAGGAGTTGCTTAAAATTGTCTCAGTAAGTGTGTGTGTGTGTGTGTGTGTGTGTGTATAAAATTAAGAAACCATATGATTCGCAATAGCCAGATATATTGATGAAGACTTTGAATGAAAAACAGAATCAAAGTGAGTTTTGTAATTTCATTTGTATTTATTAATAGTTACTTCTAGGCATTGTCTCAACTCTAAACACATACATTTAATAAGTATAATTTGGATGAATAAAAATCCTTAGTATGGTGAATTTTATGAGATATTTTATAGATTAGATGAAGGATTATAAGGAAAATTTTTCCATGCCACATAAGACTCCTCTGCTTACCGATGAGTCCAAGGCATGCTCCTGAGCATTTTGAGAGACCAAAGATTTCAGCTTCAGCTGAAGGGTTTTTAGGCAGATGAGAGCAGATGGTCCTTACCTATGTATTCTTCAAAGGTCCTCTTCTGGACCTAGAAAGGAGCATTATTCCTGCCACTTATATGCAGATAAGTAGATGCAGATACAAGATTTGAGAATAGAAAGTCGTATATCTGATCTAGTAAGTTTGTATTGGTATAGATTTAGGAACTTTGGAAGCATCCTGGGAATTTTAACAAACCAATAACAATCTTTGCTTACAGAATGGCTCCAGACTCTGTGTTGTGAATAATTTACATATATATTTAAAAAATTCAGTTAAGTATTATATTCTCCTAATAGTTGAACTCATAGAAGCAGAGAGTAGAACAGTGGTTACCAAGGGCTGGAGAGGGTGTGTGTGGAGGGATTGGGGAGATGTTGGTCAAGGGATACAAAATTTCCGTTCACTAGGAGGAATAGGTTTAAGAGATCTATTTTACAACATGATGACTATAGTTAATAACAATATATGTATACTTCAAAATTTCTGACATAATAGATTTTAAGTGTTCTCACTAAAAAGAATGGTAAGTATATGAGGTAATGCATACATTACTTAATTTGATTTAGCCATTTCACAATGTATACATATTTCAAAACATCATGTTGTATACCATAAATACACACAATTGTTATTTATCAATTAAAGAGAAAAATAATTTTAAAAGATAAAAAGAATTATGTTCTCACAAAATACCTTCCATTTTTACTAAAATTTCTCCACTGAAGTAAGTCTTGTAGATTAGACATGAAGATAGTGGATTTTATCTCTAGAGGCTATGAGAAACATAGAAAAAGAAAAATTTGTTTGGAGGGATTTAAGTATGCTTAAAAACTGACAATTCTGCCGTTTCCTACCATGATCTTTGGGAAATATATTAACCTCTCTGAATCTCTTAAGTGCCTTTTTAAAAAAATGTGAATAATTGTATCATTTATTAATTAATGTACTCATTTATTTAACAAATATTTGGTGAGTACCTTCTAGGTAACAGGACTATTTTGAGTACTGGAGATATAACAGTCAATAGAATAGACAAAAAATCCCTGCATTCTTAAAGCTGACATTCTTGAATGATTGGAAGAATTAATTAAAAAGATATATTTGAAATGCTTCGGATAGTATCTAGGACATACTAAATGGCTCAGTAAAAGATGACCATTATTACTAATGTCATTGGTGTGCCATTGTTAAAATTTAAACCAAGTATAAGAAACAAAAATCTCTTTAGGGAGCACCTTTGTTAAACCTAAAATAACTGAATAATTATCTTGAGAGCTATTGTGCGTAACCATCAGATATTTAAAAAGGAAAAATTCTGATAATGCCAATTATTAGATGAGATATACTAAAAGAAGAACTCTCATACACTGCTTCTGAAAATGTAAATTGTTATAATCTCTGTGAATAGAAAAATAACAATGTGGTACTTGGGTTATTTTGCCACAAATCATCCTCTGGGTATATTGAAGAAACATATATTCATAAAAGAGACTTGGTACAAGTATGATCATTATGGAATTTCTTCTATCAATAGGGGAATGAATAAATAGCAGCAAACCTAGTTAAGACAAATAAACTAGTTTCACATGTTAAAAGGAAATATTTTAAAAAGCATTGTTCAGTGGACTAGCAAGTTTTAGAGCAATGTGGACAGGATACCATAAATGTCATACATACCAAATACATAAAAGCGATTAACTCTGGAGAGGGAAGGAGTTGGATGAGACAGGAAGAGTACATATGGGACTGCAATTTTATCAGCAATGCTTTAAAAATTATATCAGAACAAATCTGATTACAATACTGTCTACAGTTATTGAGATTGGCAGATTATTTTATCTATTATATTATGAGCTCTACTTTTCTTAAACATTTGTCCAAAAAATGTTATAGTGAATAGAAGTAACCGTCAG
This sequence comes from Indri indri, assembly GCA_004363605.1. Classification (NCBI taxonomy): domain Eukaryota; kingdom Metazoa; phylum Chordata; class Mammalia; order Primates; family Indriidae; genus Indri; species Indri indri. The sequence goes on along the minus strand of RJWJ010044139.1, from coordinate 8,179 downwards.
TGTGCAAAGGAAGGTAACATAGATGGCTACGTCCCTGGAGTAACACAGAGATCACCCCAGTCCAACCCCTATCAGCACCTGAAACTGACCTAAGAATTGTGATCATCTGGTATTCTTGTACTTGACTGTGAATCTCAATAATATGGTTTAAGAAAAGGGTTTGTGAAGGTGAAAAATACCTAAACCTTTGTCACTCAGTGTCAGACTCTCATGGAATATATTTTGTGAGATTTTATGCCATTTTTCATTCTTGTTTTGTGGGTGGCAATGAGAAAGGATATTCAATTTAAAAAAATATTCTGAAATATTTTAAGCATCGATAAAAGATTAGACCATACAGGATAATAGACAATGAAATCTTTCCATGAAGCTCTACTAATCTTAACTTTTCTCATACTTGTTATTATGTGTGTAATTGAAGTCCCCTGTGTAACCTTTCCCAGACTTTCACAATATTCCCTTTACTAAGGATTTTGATGAAAGCTCTTGCCCTCCTGATAAGCAAATCTGCATGACAGACATTTTCCTTCTATTGAATTAGGAGATATACGACATCAAAATAATCAGAATCTCCCTCAGGCAATAGAATATTCTCACTTTGAGTATATGAAAACACAAAGCTAAAGCTGAGGGGTTTCCTCACAGGAGCACAACAACAAGATTTAAATGATATTCTATGCTGCCATTTTTAGCAATCTTGATAGCAAGTAATGGGAAATGCATGTCTTTGAAGCAAATGTCCTGTGAACACTTTGGTATTGACAAGTTAATTATTTATTGTGTCAGTCAATAGATACTTATTGAGCAATCACTATTCACTCTAGAGTTGAAATGATGACTAAGGCCTACTGGACTTATTCACAAGAGATTCAATAATATAAAGGGGAAAACAAGCCCTCACGTGGCAATTAAGTGTGGTAAAATATGTTATGTTTGGAAAGACACCAAGGCAAATTTTTCTATCTGCAAAGTAATTGTGTGACTGCCAGCCTTTAATCTAATCATTTTTATTTACTTGAATTTGTGATTATCATTTTATGTATTGGCATTTAGTTGCTCATTATAAGGACTTACATGGCAATTCAAATAAAATGCGAAACATAATCCACGTTCACTATGATAGTTCTCATTCATCTCTGCAATAATTACGGATATATAGTAATCAAATTTCATTCCCATTCTCCATAAATTTTTAAAATGTATAATTAGCAGGAATCTACAAATAAGTTAACACTTTACAATCATTTATAAATAATTTTGCAAATGCTTGTTTTTTCTCTTTCCAATTTTCTTGTAGGGAATCAATTGCATTGAAATTTCAGGCTTTCATAAAGCAAGTGCAGTAATTGCCACGTGATAATTGCAGAATATGACTATTAAAATTCTAACCCCCCATTGATGTATTTGACACTGCCCAAAATATAACTCTTAATTCTGATACATTGATTTTAAAATATTCAGTGACATCTAGATACACAACTCCCCATAACCTTTTTAATTTAATCAAATTTGGAGACTTTCAGATATAGATGAAATTTAGTTTTGGGGTATAATTCTAATACTATATGTAGAAAATGGTCATGGGAGGGATGAAAAATAGGTGCTTTTTTGTGTATCTAAATAACTTGACAGAACAACATTAAATTACCATGCCATCATTTCATATCTGCTGGCACATTTGCATTCACCATCTTGGGGATGATTTATGTGCTTTATGTTTCCATACATAGATTGCATATAAATAATCTTCACATAGCTGCATGGGAAATTTCATGAAAGTAGAGAAATGCAGCCTTGTGACTTGACCCTTTCTTCTTAAACTAGGTCATAAAAATCTAGTATATAAGGTGTTTTGACAATTTGATTTTAAGCTGACAGTATAGTCAAAGCATAAAAAGCTATATAAAAAGCTATGTAAAAAGCTACTATGGAACAATTATAATATCTAAAATGGTAAGTCAATTATGATTTTATTAGTTTCTATCATATTTAGCAAAAAAAAGTATAATGGCTATATTAATTGAAAGCACTTTATTAAATCATGATATATATTTATACTATCACTATTTAAATGGATTTGTAATTTTCTCACATCTATAGTTTTATGGTTCTAATAGCTATTTCATAGTGTGTGTTGAATTTTGGTTTCTGCTTTGGTGCATGGCTTTTTAAATCTCTGTTGTTTTTCTTAAGAAACGCAACTATTAATATGTGGAACCATTTATCCCGAGACCTCTAGGAGTTCCATAGATATTTCCTCATTTATTGTTTCACCTAGAATGAATTTGGCTGGTATTATCACATTTAATATAACTTACCACAGAGAATTTCTCAATTGTTCAAATTCTCTAAGATAGTAAATAATAATGTTATTTTAGCTACCCTCTAGTCCAGTCAACCTATTGTCCTCTGTTAAAAACTGCTTTTTTCCTGTAGTCCCAGCTGCTAGGGAGGCTAAGGCAGGAGGATTGCTTGACCCCAAGAGTTTGAAGCTATCCTGGGCAACATAGCTAGACTCTGTTTTTGTTTTTTTGTTTTTTTTTTTTTAAATGTTTTTCTCTCCAATTAGTTTCTGTTTTGTTTTCTTAATGTCAAAATATGGAGGTCATGTTTAGAACATGATTCTAAGTTTTTCAGTCTGGAAACTTTCTATATCAGGAAGAAAGATGTACCTAACTCTTAAGCCTAGCTTTTGATTTGTTACTTATTCAGCTGTTAAATAATTAACTAAAGCTCATTGCCTTCCTCTATAAATCTTTGGTTGTCTATGCACATGCTGCTCGATAATTTTGTATCATTATGATAAGGCAAAATAAAAATCCTTTTGACCTAGATTATATATGGTTAGGGTGGTAAAATGGGACTCTTTCCTCTCCCTCCAGAAGTTAGTGAGATTCTAAAAGAAAATTTAAATGTAGGGGCAGTGGGGGGACACCCAAAACATCAAATTAGTAAAAAGTAAAGTCAAAGAAAGAGAAACAGGATTTGGATTTGTACGATTGTTGGTTTTGCTTCATTGCAGTGCTTCATTGCAGTGCTTTACACTGTATATGCTATACTATAGATGCTTAATAAACATTTGTTTAATTAAATATGTTTTACTTAAACTCCCATTTGATTTCTACAGCACTAACCTCCAAAATGATCAAGGGCAGAATTTACGTTTACATTTCAGAGCCACCTAATATAGGCTTTATAGGAAAACCAGAATGACTATGTAGCACAGTTATTCTAGGCAGACTGTAAGAATTAAGCATAGCTATGCAAAGCCAATTTTTTTTTTTTTTGTTGGTATGGTACTGTTTCCAAATCAAGGTTTCTACTAGCTGTATAATTGCACAGAGTAATCACTCTGCACGTTTCCAATGTAAATGGTGAAGCTTATTTCCTACAGTGCTAAAGGTTTGCATGCCAAGATCTTTATTTCCTAATGTAAAATCTGATGCCGTTTAAATTCGATTTTGTAATTCACTGAACTTAATTTTTTTGTGCTTAATTAGGTGCTAACAAATCATATAAAATGTGAGATTTATATCTATTTCAAACATTTTATGACATAAATCTAAATGATTGCCATGACAGTAAAGGAGAAAACTTGAATGTGCCTTTGGAAAAAATATGTGGAAATGAAATGAAAATCCTGTATTTTTGCCACACTTTTAATATCACCTGGCTGAACAGCATCGAACTGTCATAAGTTTTAAGTAGTAAGTAAAAAATCTTCAGTTTACCTACTAGGGATACATATGTAGGGATAAATCATATGATAACCATATTCTGGAATAGATTACATGATAATATTTATATCTTCTTCTTAATTATAGTAATGAAATAGTGATTATGGCATTTAATAAAACTGGAAATCACTTTATTATGACACTTTATGTAGATATACCATTTTAAAATATAACTTTATGAGAACATTGTTTTATTTTGAACACTACATAGTTAGGCAACTCTCTTATAACATCTACTAACACACCAGATTACTCCAAGAAATTTTAAAAAATCAAGGCTTATACTTTGGTATTAGTATGATTTTCAGGGTATAAGGAAGCAAGCACACGTTTGTTATGATTCCATAAAATTTCAGCATGTTTCCCCTCTAAAAATATAAGAAGGGTATTTTGTGTAAGTTTTTTTACTATTCTCTTGTGATTGATTGATTGATTGATTGTTGAGACAGGGTTTCACTCTGTCACCCAGGCTGGAGCCCAGTGGGCAAGATCATAGCTTTCTGCAGCCTTGAACTCCTAGGCTCAACCAACCCTCCTATCTTAGCCTCCCAAATAGCTAGGACTAGAGGCATGAGCCACTATGCCTGGACAATATTTAAAAAAATTGATTGCAGAGATGGGGGTCTCACTCCATTGCCCAGACTGGTCTTGAACTCCTGACCTCAAGCAATAACCTCACCTCAGCCTCCCAAACTGTTGGGATCACAGGCATAAGCCACCAAGCCTGGCATTTTTGTTTAAATAAAAGCAATCGAAATTGAGATTTTATTGATGTTGTCATAAATATTACTTACTTATCAAACAAGACTAAGAACAATGTGTTGGGCAGCAAAACTTAGGTTGCACTCACTGATAATAAAGTATCACGCTTCTACTATTTTTTGACTCAGATAGTGACACTTTATTACAGGAAAGAATTTAAAATACTGTCATATCACATAAATTTGGCAATTGACCCTCAGAACAAAGAGCTATAAGCATAGTTTTTTGATATATAGATTTCCTACAAGGATAATCCAATTGCTATTGGACTTTTATTATCCACGTCTTCTTCTGGTTTATGATTGGTACTATTCTAACTCTCTCCCTGTTCTATTTCTTTTGAAAAATGTCCACAGTTGCAAATGGTATATTGGAAGCTGGTGGAGAATTATTTTATTTGTCTGGTTATTGGCCTGCAATGTATTTTACATTGAAAACTGAAGAAAATATGATTTTCTAGTGCTGCTTTGCTATCAACAATCGAATGATCTTTATTATCTTAAGTACATAATATACCATGTCAATCAGAGTACAGTTTGATCATAATTAAAAAGAAATTATCCCTGTGCTGTGCTGCTTCTAATCATTTGTTCCTATCGTTTTCACCATATTCTCCTCAATCTGCTGACATCCTATCCTTAGAAAACTGCTTACTCCTTTAAACCTTTCTTGGTCATCTGGTCCTTTTCTATGCTCCCTCATAATTTTGAATTTGTACTGTAACTTTGATCTTTTTCTGCTTTCTATTATAGTTATTTTTATATATTTCTTCCCTATTATTTTAGAAGTCTTGGAGGGCAGGAATGATTTATTATGTGCTGAATTGTGTCCTCTCCCTATATGTATGTATTGAAGTCCTAACCCCCAGTACCTCAGAATGTCACTGTATTTGGAGTTAGGGTCTTTAAAGAGGTAATTGAGTTAAAATGATGTCATTAGGATGAGCCCTAGTTCAGTATAACTGGGGTCCTTATAAAATGAGGATATTGGGACACAGACACATACAGAGTGAAGACACAGGGAGAAGGCAGCCATCTATAAGCCAAGGAGAAAGGCCTCAGAAAAAAACAAACCTCGTCAATACCTTAATCTCAGATTTCTAGCCTCTAGAAATGTGAGAAAATATTTTTTTTATTGTTTAAGCCACCCAGTCTGTACTGTTACGGCAGCCCTAACAAAACAAGTACAGCTAGCTATTATTCATCTACGTTCCAGACTACTTAGCACATTATATTGTATCCAATAGTATCTCAATAAAGGTCGTTAAATAGATTCCCTGCATAGTTTGTTCATTGTCAACCCAAAATAAAGTTTTGTTTCAGTGAAGTAGAACACTAAGACAATTCTCTCTTTGATCCTTAACACTGAAGAAATAAATAGCAACCATGCTTTAAGGATCCAGCTTTCTTTTCCAACATTGTTTCTTTATTGTCTTTCAAAAGTGAATTTATTTTCAACAATTGAAGACTTTTGAAATTCTGGGAGAATCTTCTGGTTTATCCAATGGCTTACTTAATTTCATTCTGGGATCATGTGATAATATTGATATTTTCTTCTTAGTTGCTATAGTAATGAGATAGTGATTATGATATTTAATCAAACTGGAAATCACTTTGTTATGACACTTTATGTAGATATACCATTTTAAAATATAACTTTATTATAACATTGTTTTATTTTGAACACTATATAGTTAGGTAACTCCCTTATGAGATCTACTAACCCACCAGATTAAGGAATTTTAAAAAAATTTGAGGTTCATATTTTGGTATTAATATGATTTTCAGGGTAGGTATGGTGATACTAAAGCCTTAGGGCTTTAGTAAAAAGTTTTCATTATGAAGTACGTGACACATGACATGTATTGCTTAGCTAAGTGTCCAATTACCAAAGGAGAATGTGAAAATGATATAGAAAATAAGATTTTAAAAAATCAAATGATCTCCTTTTACCTATCACTGTATGCTATATTGTCGTTAGGAAATTTCCTTAGATTGCTGTCATTACTGCCTAGTGGAAATAGCTTCTATAAATGAGCTGAACAAAATTACTTCCAGTATATTTTTCCTTTCTTCTACAGTGAAGGTTAGCTGAATTTCCCAATTACATAGGCACTTTTATACCTTGATAATGATTAGTGTGATGTAAGGAATCACAACTGTGTCATTGATTACTGCATTGATCTCTGTATCTCCAGATACTAATGAAATATATAAATACTACATTTTTCCCTTAGCAATAATTTCTTTAAATTAATGTCTCTTTGATCATGTCACATACAAGTCTATATCTTGATATGTCTCTATATTTGGCTATTTGAAATACATTCTAATATCTACTTTCTTCATATTCATTAATCTGATTTTTTTCAATAAAAGTTGATTTCTTTTCTCATATAAAGTAATCCTGGAATGTGGTTGCTAAGGTGGTTGGATGGATAAAGGACCCTGAGAGTTTATGGGCTGGCCAAGGAATAATTTTGTCCTCCTAAGTCATATTGGTTTATGTATGTGCCATGCTACTATGGTCAATATGTTAATGTACTAATAAATAGACAGATATAACGTAAACTGGTGGGGTGTAGGATGAAAAATATTGGCTACAGATTGGTGGGTTGGTGATGCAGCAAGGAATTAGGCACCATTCACCCCATCTCTGCTTTTGCTATTCAGCACGCAATGAGGGATATCTCTAGTCTCTCATCATGTAAAGAAAATCACTGTTTACCATGTACACTGTCTCACCAGCTATGTGGCCTTGAGAAAATTGCTCAGCATACTTCGATTTCTTATTCTGTAAAATGGGAGTTATAAATTCTACTGACAGGACATTCTTTGGAATGTAATAGACAATGGTTGTGAAAGTGCATGACAGAGTGACTGTAACATAGAGTCCCCCCAACAACGTTGGTTGACCCTAAATCAAATTACATAAAAATGAATGTCTTAAGCTTCCCTCCATTGTATAGAAAGGAGTCATCACATTTCCTGTGTTCTAACCTTCCAAGCTCTGAACAATTTCTGTGTCTGATAAGACAATTTCTCTTCTTCTATCTGTTACTCCTTTGCTCCCACCAGTCTTAAGAAAGAATTTGGGAAGATAGTGCCATTGGTGGCCTGTTACTCAGTGTCACACTTATTTGTTAATTTAAGTGTAAACATTAAACATAAGCTTGTGAATATTTTGATGAGAGATGGAAGAATGATGTATCATAAATTCTATAAGGGAGATTTATGACATTGGAAATTTTACTATGTTTTCCACTCTTTCCATAATTGTATGGAATAAACGGTATCTAATCCTCTGGAATGCCACCTGGAGGTATCTGCTACATACTACTTTAATGTTCAATTGGCTAATTGGAACTAGTTTTCTTTTTGTCATTTTTTTAGAAAATGATAGATTTATTTAAGATTTAGAGATTCTATTGAGTGACAAAGTATGTTTCCAGGTCTCTGTGAAAGGACTTGTTGCATTAATAACAGTTAACTAATTTGTAGCCAAAACCCAAGAAAAAAAATTTAAATGTGCAGGGAGATTTGAAAGTTCACAAACACTTAGACTTTCAAAGGAATTAAATGACAAGAGAGATGTAAATTACCTGTTTCTTAAACTTTTGAGCATATTCACTGGGGAGAGCAGATGGATGTAGGGTTCAGGAGGATTTTTAAAGCTCTTAT
>RJWJ010044138.1:0-12298 GCA_004363605.1 Indri indri | reverse complement strand
CATCAAGACAAAATATATAGAAATAAAAAGTAACAGTTGGATGCAAGACAAATGTAATATAGTGCTTCATGCAAAAATGCACAATCCAGTGCCTAAAATAGTGGCTGTTAGCCTTGGCTGCATGTTAGAATCATCTGGGGAACTTAGAAAAATCCTGGCTGGTGCGGTGGCTCACATCTGTAATGCCAGCACTCTGGGAAGCTGAGGTGGGAGGATTGCTTGAGCCTAGGAGTTGGAGGCCAGCCTAAGCAAGAGTGAGAGACTCTACAAAAAATAGAAAAATTAGCTGGCATAGTGGTGTGCGCTTATAGTCCCAGCTACTTGGGAGGCTGAGGCAGGAGGATCGCTTGAGCCCAGGAGTTTGGGGCTGTAGTGAGCTCTGATCTCACCACTGCACTCCAACCTGGGTGATAAAGTGAGGTCCTGTCTCAAAAAGAAAAAAAAAAAAATGAGAATGTTGCATAATTGGAATCGTATAGTATGCAACCTTTTGAGATTGGCTGTTCAGTCAGCATGATTCTCTGGTGATTCATTCAGGTTGTCACGTGTATCAGTAGTTTTTCCTTTTTATTACTGAATAGTATGTCATCCTACCACAGTTTGTTTCAACATTCACCTTTTGAAGGACATCTGCCTTGTTTTCAGTTTTTGGCTGTTATTAATAAATATGCTGTGAACATTTGTGTACATATTTTTGTGTGAATATATGTTCTTATTTCTCTGGGATAAATGACCAGGAGTGCAAACGCTGGGTGACATGGCAACTACATGCATAGTTTTTAAACATAACTGCCAGGCCGGGCGTGGTGGCTCACGCCTGTAATCCTAGCACTCTGGGAGGCCGAGGCGGGTGGATTGCTCAAGGTCAGGAGTTCGAGACCAGCCTGAGCAAGAGCAAGACCCCATTTCTACCAAAAATAGAAAGAAATTAATTGGACAGCTAAAAAAATATATATAGAAAAAATTAGCCGGGCATGGTGGCGCATGCCTGTAGTCCCAGCTACTCGAGAGGCTGAGACAGTAGGATCGCTTAAGCCCAGGAGTTTGAGGTTGCTGTGAGCTAGGCTGGCCACGGCACTCGCCCCAGACAAGACAGTGAGACTGTGTCTCAAAAAAAAAAAAAAAAAAAAAAAAACATAACTGCCAAACTGTTTTCCAGAGTGGCTGTACTATTTCACATTCCCACAAAGCAATGTATTAGTGATCCAGTTTCTCTGTATTCTCGCCAGCATTTGATGTTGTCACTATTTTTTATTTTAGCCATTCTGATAGATGTGTAGTGATATTTAATTGCGGTTTTAATTTGTATTTCCCTAATGGTTAATGATGTTGAACATCTTTTCATGTGGTTATTTGCCATCTGTATATACTCTTTGGTGAAATGTTCCTTCATGATTTTTGTTTTGTTTTTACCATTTTCTCATTGGATTCTTTTTTTTTTTTTTTTTGAGAGTTCTTCATACGTCATAGATAATAGTCCTTTGTTGAGTATGTGGTTTGCAAATATTTTTCTTCCAATCAGTGGCTTGTCTTTTCATCCTTGTAACAGAATCTTTTGCAGAGCAAATGTGTTTAATTTTAATGAAGTCTAATTTATGATTTATCAGTTTTTCCTTTTACAGATTGTGCTCTTGGTGTCAAGTCTTTGTATAGTCCTAGATCGTGAAGATTTTCTCCTATTTTTTTCTAAAAGTTTTATATTTCACATTTAAGTTGGTGATCCATTTTGAGTTAGTTTTGTATAAGGTATTAAGGTCTGTGCTCACTTCGGCAGCACATATACTAAAATTAGAATGATACAGAGAAGATTAGCATAGCCCCTGTGTGAGGATCACACGAAAATTTGTGAAGTGTTCCAATATTTTTAGAAAAAGGGTATTAAGGTCTGAGACTCAGACAGAGGTTTTGTTTTATTTTTATTATTATTATTATTCCAGCCAGGAGAGGTAGGAGTACCTTCTTACTGCTCCCCACGTGACCTCCACTGACACTAGGGGATGAGAGTAGCCTTGTTACCAGGGACTTTTGGTGAAAGCCCTGACTCTCTATTAAGTTTCCTCTGATACCATCCCAGCAAGAAAGGGGAAGGCTGCCTCCTAACACGCCTGCTGACAGGAGAAGTCTAGACACCCCATTCAGTCTCTTCTGGAATGGGTGAGAGTGAGCCACAGTTTGTTTCTGTGGTGTTTGGCTGGAATGGAGCAGTTATTGTCTAAAAGTTTTCTGTTTTGGCAGGCTGCCTCATTCCTGATCCTTTTTGGCTAGAGAGAACAGGCTTTTGTTTGGGATTTTTTGGCTGCTCCTATTGGCATTTCTAGGTTGCTGGCTCCTTCGGCTCCAAGTCTGGGGTATAGGAGGCAAAAAGAAAGACCAGGAGAATCAGCATTGTGTCATTCCTTGGGTTCTGGGGCCTCTAGCTGGCCTACATCCTTCTTTCTCTCCACCTTTCAGAGTCTTCTTATGTTTGTTTTATATGTAATATCCAGGGTGTTCAGTTGTATTTGGAGTAGGAATAAGGAAAATTACATCTACTCAGTCTTCCCTAATCCATTCTCTTTTATTCGCTGTTTATTTGGTTTTTCCCTAGATTTTGAGCTGTTTAATAGTATTTTTATATCTTCAATACCTAGTCTGGCACATGAAATATTTTTAAAAAGGAAAATAGAAAATAGAACTGGCAGTGATGTGAATGAGTCTCATTCCTTCCCCATCCACCTTTAGGTGTGTAGTGCCAGGAAGAGGAGGAGGCTTGATTTTGTCCTGGTGCTTTGATGTTGAGAAAGGTTGCTAGCTCCCAGAGCTCATACTTTCTTTCCTCAGTCCTCTTGTGTTACAAAAAATTACCTGCAGGTGGCAGAATAATTGATGAAAATTAATTGCTGTATAATTGTATATAAGGAGGCTGATTTACTCTGTGACATAGAGAAATAAATTGTTACTCAATAAGCTGTTCTGACAGTTAGATACCCTTCCTCCCTCCTTGAGGCACAGTGCGTAACTGTCTAGTGGAAACAGCTGAAGTAAAAGAAAGTGGTTTCTGTTAGGTTCCTTGGTGACATGATCACAAGATTCTTGTTTTTGTGAAAATAAATGTCTAGCATTTAGTTACTCTTCTACATAACTTCTGGCATTTAAACTCATAGGAAGGTGGAAATTGGATGAGTGGAAGATTAATGTTTTTCTTAGACAACATTTTAACATTGTTACTTTGAACACAAAACAAAATAACAAAAAGAATCTCCCCAACACTCCATGTCCTACCACCCAAGCCCTGCTGATCTACACATATCATTGGTGATTCAATTTTCGAATTCTATTTTTCATTCATTATGAAAAGTATTTTCTGATGTGAGAGTATGTTTGTGGGGTGGAATTACTTTTAAAAATTTCTATTTGGACTCATGGGCACAGAGTTAATCACATGGCTGTCATCTGACCAAAAAAAGACCTGAGGGGAGGCTTTTGATTGTTTATTTCATTTTTGTTTTTCTCAACTTTTTGTTTCTAAAAATTTCAAACCTATAGAAAAGCTGAAGATACCCTGATTCATTGTCAACATTTTGCCACATTTGCTTTTTTTCCTCTCTCATGAAGTTAATTTGCAATACATCGATGGGGATCGTTTTAAAAGTTCCTTCAGTCCATGCATGCAATCTTTCTCTCTCCTCATCCCCTCTCATTCCTTCCTCATATTTAACAATTTTAAAGCTACAAGATACTGCACTTCTCTTAGTTTCCCACTACCAAGTGAAACTCAGATCCTGCTGAGCACCAAGCACCCATAAGCTGAGTGATTTTCACTTGTTTGTAATACTCATTTTAGCCTACAGAGTTCAGCGTAAATTCACACGACATGAGAAACTGCAGTAGGCCCAGGATCTCCTGGCGTTACTTACATGATGTCCTTTATATTTCTCAAGAAAAAGTTCCTAGTTGTTTTTGGCAAAGACCCAGCTGGGGACCTTTTTTCCTACTGATCACAGTTCAGAAAAGCACTTCAATTGCAAGAGGGTGAGAGCTTCCTCTCTGTCGCTCTTCTCTCTGGACATTCATCTCTGGTCTTGGGAACTGTGATCATGTATACACAATCATCCCTCGGCTCTGAGAGCCAAGCTTGGGAATTCTTTCACAATGTTTTTTACTCCAAGAAAGAAAAGCAGTGAGTAGTCTGACATAGCCCAGCATTCGAGGATTGCAAAACCTAGATAATGAAAATATAATAATATGAAAAACAGAAAGTACAAGCGGAAACACACATTTAGTTACAAAGATATAAACTGTTGATTTGTTTTCTTTTTTCTTGTGCCGCCCCCCTCCGCCCGCCCCCGCCGCCCTTCTAGAATGATAAAATTTTTAGAAAAACACCAAGCAGCTTCCCTGGTGGTCTAGTGGTTAGGATTCGGCGCTCTCACCGCCGCGGCCCGGGTTCGATTCCCGGTCAGGGAAAAGCAAATGTTTTGCTTTTCACCCCTCTGTACATGCATGCAAACGTGTGTATGTATGTATATTTAAACATGTTCTTCTCTATATTTAAACATGTTCTTCCTCTTGCTCAAATGGTAGCAATGTGTACACGCTTTCTGCGCTTTGCCTTTTTCATTTAACAATATATTTTAGAAGTAGTTACAGATTAGATTAGATATGAAGAGCTTCGTTACTCTTATGACACAGCATTCCATTGTGCGGATATTCCATAATTAGTTTAGTTAGCTTCCTATTGATGGACACTTAGGTTCTTTCTTTCTTTCTTTCTTTCTTTTTTTTTTTGAGACAGAGTCTCGCTCTCTTGCCTGGGCTAGAGTGCCGTGGCGTCAGCCTAGCTCACAGCAACCTCAAACTCCTGGGCTCAAGCGATGCTCCTGCCTCAGCCTCCCGAGTAGCTGGGACTACAGGCACGCGCCACCGTGCCCGGCTAATTTTTTCTATTTTTAGTTGTTTGGCCAATTTCTTTCTATTTTTAGTAGAGACGGAGTCTCGCTCTTGCTCAGGCTGGTCTCGAAATCCTGAGCTCAAGCAATCCTCCCGCCTTGGCCTCCCAGAATGCTAAGATTACAGGCGTGAGCCACCGCGCCCGGCCTTAGGTTATTTCTAACCCTTTGCTATTACAAAAAATTCTGCCATAAGTGATCTTGTACATATTTCATTTTGCATGTATGTGGAATAAATACCCAGGAATTGGAATACTGGTTCAAAAGATATGTGTTTTTGTGGATAGATATTCCAATTTGCCTTCCATAGAGTTGGGATACCAATTTACACTCTCATCAGCAAAGTATAATGTAAAAATAATTTTTTAAAAAACCTCATGGTTTTTTTTTATCCAAATGGATTTAATCAATCATATTTCTGGACTTTTAGGGGGTTTTTTTCCCCTTAAATCATAGTTTTAGAAATAACACTTTGATGAACATCTGTGTAGCGGTACCTTTGGGTATATCTCTAGATATTTCCTTAGGGTAAATTTCTAGAAGCGGAATTACTACCTTACACCACATGTTAAGCGGATTAAAGAACTAAATGCAAGAATTGAAACTATTAATAAGGTAGAAGAAAACATTAGTGAATAATTATCTTAATTTTGGGCTAGAGAGGACTTTTTCAAAATAAAAACAAAGAAATCATAACGGATAAAACTGATAGACTAGACTACATAAAAACAGAAAATTTCTGCCCTTCCAAAAATCTCATAAACAGTATTAAAAGATAAATGATAAACTGGTATAAATCAGTAGGGAAAAATATAAATACCCAACAGAAAAACAGACAAAGCAACATGACTTAATCTCAAAACTAATACAAATAATTGGTAAGCTTATGAAAAATGATCAACCTTCGTAGTAATAAATACATGCAAATTAAAATAACTCCATGTTTTTATCCTCCACTTTTGTAAAGATGAAAAGAATGATGATATCCATTGACTGATGTGATTTGGTAATACTCATTGAATAGTGAAAATTGATAACTCTCCACACAGCAGTTTGGCAATACGTATTCAAAGCTTAAAGACGCGCATATCTTTTCAAAGCAACTTTACCGCGATGCATTTGTCCTAAGGAAACACTCTCAAATGGGTAACGATGTTTTGTACAGAGATAATTCCCACAGCAAAATCTTAACTGGTTCACTGGATTTCAAAGGCTCCTTTCAAATGACAATAGAAGAAATTAGAATTGACTTTCTTTAAATCTCTGAAACTAGACACTATCACAGAATTTTTAATAAGAGAAATCCCGGAGAGCTTCTTTCTCTTCCTCCTTTGGCTTTGTGGTCTAAATTTCTCTTAATGAAACGCAGAGTAAGTTACAGGACCAAGACTTGACGACGAATCCTCATAGGAAAACCAAGTGAGCCCTAACTTCAAGTGCGTTGGTGGTATAGTGGTGAGCATAGCTGCCTTCCAAGCAGTTGACCCGGGTTCGATTCCCGGCCAACGCAGTCTAGAATTCCTTTTTTGTTTTTTTTCTTTTTCCTACCAACTTTGAGTAGGCTGAGAAGCCCAGCAAAGCAGAGAGCAAAGAAAATGGCCGTTGGCCACCGTTGTGTCCCGAGACTGTGCCTTCGTGGAGCCTCTCCTTCAGCAGAGCAAGCCTCTGGGTATTTTCGTAGCTACACGGCGAGCCAAGTCTATCTGCTGGGTTCGGCCGCTGGCGTCGCACGAATTTACAGTTATCCTTTGGGAGTCTTTAGGGAAGTGTCTGTAATAGAGGCTGGTTGGATTTGCTTGTCTGAATCTGCAGAGAGTGCCTGATTTACTGAGGATTCAGGATAAGGAAATCAGCACAGGCGCCCGCAGTTCCAAAGAGAGAGCGCATAGCGTTACTTGGGAACGATGAAAGCAGCAAGAAAAAATAATTAAGAAGGGACCCTTAACCCCCTTCCTCAGCTTACCAACTCCACTTCTCTTTCGGTTCCATCATTCTGGGGACAGAAACTTCAATTCCAGGGCACGGGCTGGAGACGTAATTACGAAAATCCATCGGGGCTGCCTCTCTGACCCTTGGGCGAGACGACTTGATTGGGTGGGAGGCGAGGTGGGGAGGTAGGTGAGGGGGAAGATGGAAGAGTAGGGGCGACAGGGAACGTGATCCCGGCTGCAGCCGTGGCTTTCTGTCCTCTAGTCAGGACCTGGGCGTGCCGCCGCCCATCAGAGGGGTAGATGCCGCGGGGAAT
Source organism: Indri indri (assembly GCA_004363605.1). NCBI lineage: Eukaryota > Metazoa > Chordata > Mammalia > Primates > Indriidae > Indri > Indri indri. The sequence goes on along the minus strand of RJWJ010044138.1, from coordinate 5,125 downwards.
TTAGTTTCAGAACCGGATTCGGGAATCGTAGCTTCAAGGTTGCGGAATAGAAACGTTTGAGATTCTAATGCCGACCCTATGAACTTGGCAAATGAAACAACGGCACAAGGTAGGCATTGCTCTTTCAAAAGGCATTAAATCCATCTCCAATCGACTGCCTTGCAAGTGGCGTGCCGTGATCGTATAGTGGTTAGTACTCTGCGTTGTGGCCGCAGCAACCTCGGTTCGAATCCGAGTCACGGCATGTAAGTGTAATCTGTCTTGGCAGCTTTCTTTTCGACCTTTTACAAGTGACATAAACTCGTAATTCTGCATTTGCTCAAGGCAGCGGCGCAGAGATGCAGTCAAGAAATTGGGTGGATACATAGTTCCAGTCGGCTCGGCTCGCTCACCGCCGCTAACCTAAGCAGGCCAGGCAGAGACGCTTCAGGGAGGTATGGAGATCCACGGAGCTGGGACCAAGGTTGGAGAGAAAGGTTTCTTCGGCCGTTACCTGAGGAGAGGAGAGAACCCTTAACAGGTTTAACTCCGTCACTGAAAGCTTCGGAGAGTGTGGAGTGAAAGCTCCCGCGATCGCGTACACCTGAGGTTTTGAATCCCATCCAAGTTTAGATCTCGGTGGGAACTTTACACGTAATGACCATGGTATTTTACTTAGGCAACAGAACATTTTAGTATTTAAAAACAAACTTGTCCAACCTGAGCAAGAGCGAGACCCCGTCTCTACCAAAAATAGAAAGAAATTAATTGGACAGCTAAAAATATATATATAGAAAAAAAAATTAGCCGGGCATGGTGGCACATGCCTGTAGTCCCAGCTCCTTGGGAGGCTGAGACAGTAGGATTGCTCGAGCCCAGGAGCTTGAGGTTGCTGTGAGCTAGGCTGACGCCACGGCACTCTAGCCCAGGCAAGAAAGTGAGACTCTGTCTCAAAAAACAAAAAACAAAAAACAAACAAACAAACAAACTTGTGCTCCAAATGAATAGTGAATAGGACCTATCTTTCTAGTAACGCGTCCCTTACCCCCACCCCACGCCCCTGGTTGTCGTAGGTTAGGGGAGAAAAGGGTTTCGGACCGAGAAGGAAGCAGGAACTGCAGCCCCCAAGGTCCCGGGAGCACGACGCCCGGCGCCCCGCCTGCTCCCTGAAGGCGGCTGTTTGCTCCTCTAATCCCGTGTGCTCGCGCTCGTCTCCACACCCCCACCCCCAGCAGCTGGTAAGGAGGTTCCTTCACTAGAAGGAAACTGAAAATAGCGAGGTTTCAGACAGAACCCATGATTCCCGAGCCCTCCTGCGAGCCCGCCTGGCTCAGCGTAGCCCCCAACACTCTTTCTAAGCCTCGGGTTCCTTAGTGATGAAAGGCTATTGTCGCGTCCATTAAATTCTAGACTCTGAAACTTCTTTCGCGCTAAACTAGATCATGCGCCCTGTCAAAGAAAAATGATCCTAGGTAGGAAGGCTGCTCCCACCAGCGCCCGGCTAGCTCAGTCGGTAGAGCATGAGACTCTTAATCTCAGGGTCGTGGGTTCGAGCCCCACGTTGGGCGCGGCAGTTGCTTTTCTTTACCTTTGGTCTTGTTTTCCGTTGAATCCTCTCAGCCAGCTACTAATAGAATGAACTCATGAATCGCCGCTGCGGCCACTGTTCTTTTAAACTTTAGCAAATTATTCCAGAAATCGCTTCTTTTCACTCTGAATTCATCAAAACAGAGGAATCTGACCAGGGATTCAGGCGTCTGTGAAGACCAGGTGTTTCTAATCCACAGCAGACTCCTTCCTCGGCGAAGGTGAGACGAGCTGAGTGGCTCCGAGGATTGAGTCCGGAACCGCCAGGCTCCGCTTAGCCCACTCGGACTCTGCTCCAAGGCGAAGACGCCTCAGGACGCGACCAGATGGAAACACGCCTCTGCTCGTCGGTCGGAAATTTTGGATGAGGTTTTTGGTTTTTCCTTCCTGTACACAAGGCTTCCGCCACAGACGAGGTTTTAAAAGGGCCTTCTTAGCTAGTTAAAATGTCCTCTGCTGGGAGCTAAGGAGCATCTGTCTGTGCTTTTTAGGTTTTGAAACCTTCATCAGCCCTAAAGGGCTGTACGATATAACTCGTTTAGGAAGGTCCCGAAACGAAAAGAGGAGAGAGCCCTAGAAAAGGACTTGTGGGGGGCGGAGGAGAGCAGCGAAGACCAGAGGAGGAGGAACAAAGGTACAGGAACAGCAGAGCAGGCGAGTAGGGAGTTCACAGCCACAGTCTTATATGATGGATACAGGTTGCCTTTCCAGAAGGCTGCGGCCGAGTGCTTTGAGATAGTTATTGATTCACTGGAGAACTTTGTTTTACCCCCAAAGCCTGGAAGTTCTTTGCCATGCATTTGGTTTTGCTAAATTCCCTGTCATTGTTGGGATGAGTCGGGTGGGTTAAGTTGGTTTGCAAGGTGAGCCAAGCACGGCACCTCTCGACAGATTTCTCTACAACAACGCGGACATTCCTTTTAGTTCCTCATACAGATCGTCCACCATCTCTCCCTGGGGAACATTTACCAGTACTTTCTTTTTTTAAGTTTGTAAGTATGCCTCAGTTTTACACACACACACACACACCACCACCACCACCACCACCCATCTCCAAAATTACCAATACATGCTAGGCCAATTACTCTCAAAGTGTGGTCCCAGGACAGGGATCTTCATTCACCTGGAAACTTGGGAGAAATGCAAATTCCCAAGCCCCACCTTAGGCCTACTGAATCAGAAACACTGAGGAGTAGGCCCAACAATCCGTGACTTAACAAGCTCTCTAGGTGATTTTGGATGGATGCTCAAGTTCAGGAATCACTGCATTAGGACAGTTTCCTTCCTTATTAACCAATATGTAATACTATGTTCTTGGATAGGAGAGTCAACATCATAAAGATAGCACCTCTCCTTCACTTGGTGTCTGAATTTAACATGATTTTCATTAAAATATCAAAAGACTTCTTTTCTTTTTTATCCCAGCTGGACCATGTGATTTTAATATTCAAATAGAAAATAGCAAGCAATAATATCTGAGTCATTCTTTTACAAACAAAAAAGAATAAGGAAGGATTAGCCTTATGATGTATTAAGATGGTATAAATGATAATAATTTAAACAGTGTGATATCATGTATGAATAGACGTGGTATAATGGAGTCCAGAAATAGACCAAAATATTTAAAGAATTGTAATATTAATATATTAGAAAAAGGGACTCAAATCAATAATTTTAAGGAACAGTTTTTCTATAACTAAATAGATGTCCAGGAAAAAAAACGATGGTCAAAAAATACCATACCCTTTACATAAGCATAAATTCCAAATCGATCAAATACTTAAATAATAATAAAAAGAACATTAAAGTTCTTGTAGAAACCGTGGAACAATTATTTTATTATTCTGATGTATGTGTGGAAAAGACTGTTCTATGCCATGAACTCAGAAATCCTTCTTATTTTTTTTTTTTGTTCATTTCAAACAATTCTTGCTTCAAAATGAACTCAGAAATCCTGAGAGAAAATATTGAAGAATTTAACTACAGAAATCAAATGGAATCTGCATTAGCGAAGTCCAAAAATAAATGACAATTTAGGGAAATATTTGTAATTCACATTGTGTTTAAAATCCTCCATTTTAAGCTCATGCTTTGGTGCCTCAACCTTCTTTTCGCTGCCCTCATTTTGAACCCACGCCCAAACCCAGATGAAACTCCCTTGATAACAAACCCAGGCGAAGGATTCTAGCTCCCCTTCCCACCCCTCACCCCCGCAACAGTCCCTTCCCTTCCTCCCCACCCTCTGCTTGGTTTGCAGTCAAACCACCTGGAATAAATTTCCTGGACCCATTGAACTTCGACACCATCCCAGAACTCAGTAAAGGCTTTGTCCTATGCGTTCTCTCTCTCCACTGCCTACTTGTTCTGTCTTGTATGCCGCTGGTTGTGTCCCTGTATGGCCCTAGGAAGCACGCTGTGACCCACTCTCTGGGACCTGTGAGTATAATAAACTTCTTCCTTTGGAGTTTGTTCGCTTTTACCATACCATTCTCAACATCTACATTCTTAGAACACACATCATACATAAAAGGCTAGTTTCCCTGATATTTATAGAACTACAAACCAGTAAGAAACAAACCAACGGCCCAATAAAAATGGCAAGCATATAAAGAAAAGAAATTATGGCCAGGCGCGGGATTCTAGCACTCTGGGAGGCTGAGGCGGGAGGGTCTCTTGAGCTGAGGAGTTTGAGACCAGCCTGAACAAGAGCGAAACCTGTCTCTACTAAAAATAGAAAAAATAAGCCGGGTACGTGCCCGTAGTCCCAGCTACTCTGGAGGCTGAGGCAGGAGATGGCTTAAGCCCAAAGTTTGAGGTTGCTGTGAGCTAGGCTGACCCCACGGCACTCTAGCCCTGGTGACAGAGCTAGACACTGTCTCAAAAAAAAAAAAAAAAAAGGAGGTGGTGGTTGCAGGAACTAATTATACACTTTTACCTGTATATACATAAACATCTCTGGAATGATACCAAGAAACATAAATTCTTATACTAAAAGGGCCCACAGAGTGCCCAGCACAGTGGATGAAAATACATCAGGAAGTTCAAAACAGTAAGAATACAAGATTCTGTAAGCTTTTGGGAGAGGAGATGAGAACAGTTTAATGCAAATAACAAAGAATTAAAATGGCATCTCTCTTCTCTACAGCGTTGATGTCCTCCAGTCTGTAACTATCAGGAACAAATTTATGGCCAAACGAAGTTGGGTTTATTGGCTTGTTGCAACAAAGGACACAGCATATACCATGGGGAAATAGTGGGGCAAATCTACCATTGGGAATTTTAGTAATTTTTATCTAGAAGGTGGGAGGAACAGAGCAGGACTAAATGCATAACTGGTAAAGAATAGTCACTATTAGTGGTTGAAAAAGGGGGGATGTTGATCATATTTGTAGTTTGAAGCGTTTGTGCTCAAACACAATAGTTAAATAGTCTTTGTTTCATGTTGGTGAGAGAGTAACTTTTGTCTGGTGTTGGTGTTCTGTGAAATTGTTTAGTTTTAACAGCAGAACATCCTGGCATCGGTGTCTGAGTCAGGAGCCGTAAGCTGACAGCAGTCAGG
>RJWJ010044137.1:0-12288 GCA_004363605.1 Indri indri | reverse complement strand
AGGATGATTAGAAGATAATGTTTATATAATATAGTGCCTGGAACAAAGTTCCTCTCTCTTTGCTGGAGTAGGGGAAAAAGTCGCTGTTTACCATGATGGGGCTAGAGAAGGGATGAAGAAGAGAGGTTATCAGTAAGGATTCTACTGGATAGTACTGAGTTTGAGACCAACAGAGTTAGGTTTGAGGAAGACCCCTGCTACTTCCTAGAGAGACATTTTATTCTCTGGGCCTGAATTTCCTTTCCTATAACTGGAGGTACCACCACAAACGGTAGTGGTGTAGTAAGGACTGAAAGCACCAGGTGCTAAGCAGATAGCTCCTCCATCCATCTATTTATATGCTCAACACATCTACTGAGTGTTTACTATGTGCCAGATATAGTTTTAGGTGCCAAGGAAACAGATAAGAATCCCTATGCTCACAAGCCTTACACCCTATTGGAGGAAGGGAAACATCCAAAAAGCAAATTAAATAAGTGCTATGAAGAAAAATAACACAGGGAGGGGGAATGATAGGACGAGCCAGGGGTAGAGAAGCCCATACTAAGGAGATACTTGGGCAAAGGCCTGAATGAGATGTGGGAGCAAGCCATGCAGTCACGCAGGCAGAGGGCTTTACAGAAGGAAGCAGTGAGTGCAAAGGTCCTGAGGTGGGTGTATGTCTGTAGTGATCTGGGACCAGCAAAGAGGCCAGGGTAACTGGAATAGAGGAGAGCTCTGAGAGGTAACAGGGGCCATTTCAAGCCATTTTAAAGACTTAGCTTTTACTCTGAGTGAGATGGGGATCTATAATAGTAAAAGGTAGCAGAATTATGGAAACTTCTCAACCCTAGACCCAAATAGGTCTAAAATGTTAGTGATAGGTATAAATCTGCTCATGCTGGCCTGGTGCAGTGGCTCATGCCTGTAACCCCAGCACTTTGGAAAGCAAAGCCGGAAGGACAGCTTGAGACCAGGAGTTCAAGAACAGCCTGTGCGACATAGTGAGACCCCCAAATATCTACAAAAAATAAAACAATTAGCCAGGCGTGGTGGAGCACCTGTAGTCCTAGCTACTCGGGAGGCTGAGCTAGGAGGGTTGTTTGAGCCCAGGAGTTCAAGGTTACGATGAACTATGACTGTACCACTGTACTCCAGCATGGGTGACACAGTGAGACTCTGTCTCTAAAAAAAGTTTTAAAAATCTGCTCATGCTGTTGTTTGAAAACTACACAATTATCTCTCAAAAAATTCAGACAACCTAAAACATTTTTGGTTTTGGCTTATGGCTAGTGATGAGATAATCTGAATTTTGGGGCTAGCAGACTGTTACCATTGATGCCAGAGCTTTAGCTCAGGAGTTTATTCATCCATTTATTCAGACTTGAGGATAAAGGAAAGGAATCAGACATACAGGAAGCTCAAAGCTAGTGGAGGGAGACAAATATACATAAGCACAAAAAGTAATTAAGGCACCATGAGAGACAACTGTACTACATGCAAAATGACCTCAGAAAAAGAGAGGCATTGCACTCAGCCTTCGGGTGTGCATGCTGAGTGGGGAACAGAGGGAAGTGGTCCCTCTTGCAGAAAGGACATTTGGAAATATCTTGAAGAAAGCCCTAAATGCAGAAACACGATGGCAATTTCTGGAATGTGCAAGTAGTTTAACAGGGTTAGAGAAGGGATGATATTATAACTGAAATCAGCATTGGCCTCATCATGGGAGACTTTGTAGGCTATACTAAGAAAGTATCCTTTATCTGAGAGAAACGGAGGACCTTTAGAGAGTTTTAAAGCTGACAAGTACCGTGACTGTATTTGCACTTGGGAAGAGTAATTTTGACAGAGGTGTGGAGGATGGACTGGACAGGTTTTGGGAGGGAGGTGGAAGGAAAAAAACAATTCAAACATGAGATAAGGGGTGGATCTATCACAGTCTATTGCAGTAGCAATCAGGATAAAAAGCAGGGTATAGAACAAAGAGATATGTCGATGACACACAGTAAGAGGTCAATAAATAAATTAGATGTCAGGAGAGAGAGGTCTAGAATTATTTCTCGGTTTCTCGGTAACCATTTTGCAATAGATTAGGTACACCATTTTGGAGGGGCAAGTCTCTTCTACCTTTTGGGCAGGGGGTGCATGTTGAGTGTTTGATACATGAGTTTAAGACCTCTGTGTGAAATTCAAGTACAGCAGTCCAGACAGCTGAATAAATGGGTCTGAAAATCAGGAAAGGAAACTGGGCTGGAGATTTAAATTTGAGACGATCGATCATGAAAGTGGTGAGATTGTCTAGGCACAATATTTAGGATAAGAAAAGCAACATTATCAGAAGAGAACCTCGAAACAATATTATTTAAGGAGTAAAAAGAGGAATGCACTTTGTTCACCAATGTGTCATTAACGCCTAGCTTAGTGTCTGTCAAAAACTGGATGCTCAATAAATCTTTGTTAGTGGATAGACTGGATCAAGTAAGAGAGGAATAAGTACTTGCCACAGAAATAGGAGACTCTGAAGACAATAAGGTCCTAGAAGAGAGGAGAGTTGCAAAAGGGTGTGGTATATGTAGACTCATGCTACCGTGATCAAAATGAGGACTAAGCAGAGTTCTCTCGACTTAGTAACTAGGCGGAAACGATAGCGGGGTCCCAGCAAAGAAAAGTTATCGCCTGAACTGACACTTGAAGGATAATCATTTTACAGATTAGCCGCCTCAGGGCAATATGGTAATTCCACAAACGCTGTTAATTAACGAGGAGACTGGCAGATGATAAGGCTGCAAACCGGGACACCTCCCTCACCCTAGCCCCACCGGATTCTAGGCAGTGCACGTCGGCCCAGGAACCTTCCCCGAACTACGGATCCCAGCAGGACACGCGACAGACAACCATAGACTCAGAAGATAGGCTGGGCCCAAAAGCCTCTGGGAACAGTAGTTTATGACGCCGACCTCAAGATCAAGGCTGTGCATGCTTCCCACCAACTCCTTACCTGAGCTCTTCAGCCGAATACATCCCGAAGGAAATACCCTGTAGTCGCCGCCAGGGCATGTTCTTGGAGCCCAACATCCTGCAGGTCAGTTTTGAGTTTCGACACCCCGAGAGATGTTAGAGTTACCACTGGTAAATTCTCAACAGAGCCTCAAGCCCGGCGCCACCATGTGATTCAAAGTGCGCATGCCCGCGGGAACCGCTAGCTGGAATGAGATTTACGTGGACGAGATCATTTTTGCTGTAGGGGGAAAGGAAAATAGTTGTACGATTCTCAACTAGCCCTCTTATATTGAAAACAATCAAAGACATATAAGACATTAAAATAATCCTGTAGGAAAATTTCCTCGAGGCAAATGAAGCGTATTGAGCCTTTACCTTCCGTGGTAAAGTCTTTCCAACCATGAGCTTGCAACCTCCAGTTTCATGCTTGCTCTGGTCTTGTTCCGTCTCCGCCAATAGCTGAGCTGTTCCCGCCCACTTCCCTCTTCCCACTTTTCTGAAGGTCGGAGGCATGCTTTCCCGACATGCTCTGCGAAGAAACCAAAGATGGCGGTGTCTGCTTCAGTTTGCTTGTGGAAGATCCGTACCAGGCTTGGCCTGCCGCTGAAGGGTCAGCGGGCAGGACTGTGTGAACGGATATCCAATTTTAGGTAAGAGAAGCTTGAGGGATCCACGAAGAAGACCGCGGAGTCAACTTAATCCGGTGTTTCCCCGAGAACTGTTGAACTAGGTACAATGTAGTGGTTTACGCATGCGCGCTCTCGCGGCCGTGTGCGCCGAAGCCCAGGCACGCGGAGCTGGTGCTTTGAAATAGGGTTTGAAACGCATTTATTCATTAGGGAGATTATTTATTGTTTGCAATACTCTGGAGTTAGAATTGTCCGCAAAACTAGGACTTTGCTTTCGTGAAACTCACATTTCAGTGAGTGTGGCTGTTAGCAACTCTACCCCGAATTAAAAAAAAAAATACACACACACACACATACACATATCTTGGTCCTAACTCATTTTAACCCAACCAGAAAGAACGGGGAGAACTCTTAAGATTTTCCCAAATAAAAGGCAGCCTATGATCGCCACTGTGTGCAGGGTGTTGCGGAGACATTTGGCCAAGGAAGTTAGCAGGTTTTCATAAAAGCAGAAAAATCTGAAAGATTTGACCACACCCTTTGAATCTGTGATTGTTACAGCTTGGAACTGGTATCACCCATTTATGTAATTTTTTTATTCAGTGCAAACCGTGGCATTGTGGAAATATGAGAGGCAGTAACATGTAGTGAAAGTTTGAGACAAACCTAATCTTAGATTTAGTGTTAGCCAGTCCTTCAGTTGGGTGATAGTAGACATTTTCTCATTTATAGACTGGAGCTGGTAATAACCATGGGAAAGATTTGTGAGGAATAAGTGAGATGTGTAATTTACAGTATTTTTTTAATGTGCACTCCACGTAGTATTGGAGAAGCTTTTATGCTGCCATTCAGTCCCAGTCCTCCTTTTCCTACTGGTGTCCATTGTTGACATTTTTCTACTCATTTCCTTTGCCTGACAGCAACATCTCTCTCAGCACTCATCCTCAAGATAGTGGCGATCTCTGTTCTCATGTCGTGGGAAACAAACAGCATGATTTGAAAGAGTTGATTTCTATGAGTCTGGAAGGTGGTGCATGCCTGTAATCCCATCTACTGATGGGGCTGAGGTGGGAGAATCCCTTAAGCCCAGGAGTCAAGACCAGCCTGAGCAAATAGACCCTCTCTTCAAAAAAAAATAAAAAAGGTGATTTCTTTCAGAAATGTCTTTAGCAGAGAGAGGTATTCTTATTTTGAAATGATGCCTGACCAGATACTAGTGGAAAAAGTATTTTTCTATGTAATCACACCTTGACAATTTTTTGAATAGTACTGATGCCATTTAGGATGGGGAAATATGCAAAATTATATTATTCGTGCATATTATCTGTGTGGTGTGTAAACTGTATTTTTAGTGTGATTAGAACATTTTGATCACTTGAGCCCAAGAGTTTGAGGTTGCAGTGAGCTATGATGACACCAGGCATTCTAGCCCTGGCAACAGAGCGAGAACCTGTCTCAAAAAAAAAAAAAACAAAAAAAACTCAGACCCGGCTCTGTGACACAATGGATAGGGCATTGGACTTCTAAAACTCAGTTTTGGACTAGTGATTTTGTATTTTGGGTGGAAAATAATTTCATACTTGAGCCTCTGAAAATGGAAAATATCAGTAGTTCCAAGTCTAAATTACGCCTTATATATTTGGTACATTCCTGATTGTTGAAGGAAGTGGAAGGCAACGTGGGTCATTAGCTTCTTCATAATTACTTTAAGTGAGGTAAGCCTTTACTACCAGCACATTATCTATATAAAAGCAGGAGCTCACTGAATTGTTCTTAACCTCAAAGTGTTTTAGGTTTCCAGTGTTGAAAGTCCCTTGCATTTCAAACCAGCTGCTCAAATTGTTGAACTGCTATTACAGATTTCCTTTTCTTCTGATTCTGTGTAAAGATTGCTTCAAAAAATTTTGACCATCTCATGTCTATATTTCATATCCATTGAATGTGCTGTATAGGCCATGTCATCTTAGCATGCAGTGACGTGAGTTATCCAGTTTAATCCATGATAATTGGAAAATTTGGGCTCAAAATGCACATAGGTGGAGGTGAGCTGGGAACCTCATTAATGAATATCATTAGCTTTAGGCTTTTATTTTTTGCAGATTTTATTCTGGAAGTGCAACCCTCCCAAAGGTTGAAGGAAGTGATGTAACAGGTATGTAAAAAATCTGTTGAAATAATTTCATTTTTATATCAACACATTGTATTCCATAGTAGTTGTAGTATTAGGAAACTGATTCATGTTGTTTTATTTTTCACATTAAGGGATTGAAGAAGTAGTCATTCCAAAAAAGAAAACTTGGTAAGTATTCATTAAGTGGTTTAGTGCTCATTATGAGGGAAACGTGAGAGAATGTAAGGCATCAGTGACAGGAAGAGCAATGGGAGAACATTTGAAGAGGAAACAGCTGGGGGTGGAAAGCTGGGGAGTTTAAAGGAAAACAAGAAGGTGGAGAGTGGTCAGTGAATAAGGAATGAGATTTACTTAAAAGAACAGTTAAAATACCTTCTGAACTAAGTGTGTTAACATAATATTAGTTAAACATGAACATCATCATTAGAATAATTTCTTAAAGGAAGTTCTCTCTCATATGGTTGGGAAACCAGACAAAATTATTTTCTTTATGATCCCTAATGAGCTAGGGTAATATAAATAATGCGGACTGCAAAATTTAGCTTTTTTATTCACTGGATAGATCCTTGAACAAGTTGCCTTATTTATTCAGCATTTGTTGAATATGTTAAGAACAAAAACTTCAAAAAAGTGCTTGTTGTAATACATTATTGAATGCATTTAAAGGTCCCTCAAAAAGCCAGGTCTTAGAATTCTCAGTATGACCTGAAAACTTGGGTTCATTTAAAAAGGCTTTAAAGAAAAATGCTTTCTTAATTTGAATTGTGTAATTATTTTAGAGAAGGCATGTTATGATCAATGCATGGGTTAAATGCAAGTTAAAGCCTACAGTGATGTGGAGAGATAGGTGCTCAAATACATTTGTTGATAGGGCAGTAAATTGAAACAACTCTTTGTAGGGAAATTTGGCAGAATCAGAATTTAAAATATGCATACCTTACTGGCTAGCCACTTTGGAGGAACGCTTGCATATATACCAAAGAGACATGGATGAGAATGTTCTTTATAACTTGGGAATAGTAACAAGTTGAAATAGCCCAAGTGCCCATTCAAAAGTGAATGGAATAAAAAATGGTTATCACACAGTAAGTTAACATTTAAAGGAATTAATTAGCTCTATATGTAATATCATGGATAGTACAGTCAAACGTTAAGTAAACATATCAGGCAGAATGACAGTATATGAGGGCTGTCCGGAAAGTATCCAGCCATGTAATATGAAAAGTAGTATTAACAATGGCCGGATACTTTCTGGACAGCCCTCGTATGTTTTACACACATTTTTTAGAGAGAGATGTGTGTAAAAGAACCTTAAAAGGTTCTGGAAATATAAATGCCAACTCATGGTGGGTAGGGTCACGAGATGACACCAGACACTTTTAGCTTAACCTGTAATGTTCTGATTTATTTTTTTAAAGATAATACATAATATATTCATTGTGATTACCTTTTAAAATAACTCTTTTTTAAAAAGGAGCTAATGAGTAATCTGTCATAAATTTTTCACTGGTGTTTGTCAAATATTTTAGTAAGATTTGCTAATTTGGTTAGGCTTAAATATGCTAATAAAAGATCTGGTTAGGGAATACTGAGAGATGAGAGAATGTTTCTTTATTGCACTTGCTGAAATTCAATGTGACTTAAAATTTAACATGACTTAAAAATGGTTAGAAAAATCCAATGGATATTATATACCTCAGGGAATTAATCAGTTTTGATACGATGTATATTTCTTGTATGTTCTTTTGTCTTAGATGACTTATATTCTTATACTTAGTTTAGAAAACCACTCTTGGTTTATTAAATTTACTATAATTCCCTATTGGGAACGAAGCACATTAAATCTAACATAGGAGTAAAAATACATTTGAAACTGAATTATCTTGTTTGCCATTCATTCCAGCGAAACATTTTCCAGTAGTTCAGTGAAGGTCTCTATCCAAAGGTGCAGTGGACAGCTGCCTGCAGTTCTTATCAAAAGTTTATGTATGGTTGAGAGGTTTAAACCAGAAGACTGCATCAGAATCATCTGGAAGTTCAGTAAGGATGCATGTGACAGTCCTCTGTGGATCTTAGAAGCTCTGATGCACCAGGTGCAGAGTGTAGCCTGTGATTTATTCCCATATAACTGGATTAAGAGCCACCAATTTAGAGAGTAAAGGCAAGAGTAGTCCAGAAAGCTGTAGTAAGAATCCTTAGAAAAGCGGATAGGGGAAGTGAGCAAGATAGTTGTGTGAGGTGAGGATGGTAATCACTAGCCCCAGGTGATGGTGTTAGGGACCAGGCCAGAAAGGGCAGGGAAAGCAAAGAAAGGAACATGTACTACCTACAGGCAAAAGAACCGACAGTTTTCTCCTTTTTTAACTTATTCTAATGACTTTGAGAGATAAGAACCAGCTCTAGGTGAGACCTGAAGTTTGTTATTGGCTAGTGCACTGAGTAAAATCATTTGTTTACTTTGTGACTACGAAGAGCTCTGATGAGGGTTAACTTGTGATTCTTATTCTTAGGGATAAAGTGGCTGTTCTTCAGGCACTTGCATCCACAGTAAACAGGGTAAGTAGTATTTTTTAAGTTTTTAATTTGGCTAATAACACATTTAATGTTCATACCTCTTCAGTATTTAGAATTAAACTGTTGTGGATCTAGCAAGTTCCTTTAAAATTATCTAATCCAATCCCTTCGTTTGACAAATTAGGAAGATAAGATTTTCAAAGTAACTAGCTCAGGGCTAGTTAGGGTGTTAAAAAAGTTAGTTCCATGTCTTTCATCTCCAAATACAGTGTGTTTGTTTTTTGTTGTTGTTTTTTTTTTTGTTTTGTTTTGGTTTTTTTTTTTTTTTTTTAACATACCGGTGATCTCTAATCACTGAAAGAGCTTGTTGAAATGCATATGCCTGGGGCATGTGGTAACTGTAGCAGGTGATCTGTATACCAACTTTGAGAACTAATATCATGCTAGAGTAATGCAGTGATTAAGAATGTGAGTCTTGGACCAGTGTTTTAAATAGCTGAACAACTAGCTTTGTGATCTTGGGTATCTTTTGATCCTTCTGTTTCCTGATCTCTAAAATGGGGGTTAATTGTAGCACTAAACCTCAAGGTTGTGGTGAGAATTAAGAGTTAAGTATACATTAGAGGTTTAGGGCCATATTCGGCACAAAGGAAATGCTCAGTACGTGACAGCTATTTTTTTTATTGCTGCTACTCTCGTTTTCGTTACTGACAAATGAAATTTGCTGTGTTGACAACTCAAGAATAAAGTGTATAGTCAGAGGATGCACTGAAACTTTGGTAAGTGCATCAGAGATAGAACTTTCTGCTTGATTGTATTTTTCATTAGTCAAAAACTGTTTTAAATTGTAACTGTGGAGGGAAAGTCTAAAATAATTAAATCTTCTTCCACAATATCTTTGTGGATATTGACCCTCCTTAAGTTGGTTATCACGAATATCCAGAATTGTTTTTCTATTGTAGGTGTTGAACTACATCTAAAGATGGTGTTGGGCCAAATGTGCACAGGTATACTCTACCAAGTTCTGAAAAAGGGTTTTTAAATATTAAATCTCCCCACTTGAAAAGCATTGAGATTTTTGGCCAGCTCACTTATCCATAAATAGGCACCTGAAATGGGCCTTGAGATTGTTCTCAGAGATTGCCCAGGACCACCATTAAGTCAGAGAAATTGTAGTAGAATTGTCTGACTTATCTGGGTTTTGGCCATTAGGATCCAAGAGATAGTCATTTATCTATTCACTCAGTAACCGTATATTGTACCCTTGTGATGCTTGCCAAGCACTCTGCTGGGTGTAGAAGTTAGACACAGTCCTTCCATGGTTCCTACGGAGGAGGACTGAAGTAGCACTGAAAAGGGGGTATATCACCCAGACTAGGAAAGGACTTCCTGAAGAGTTGATGATTGGAAGGTGAGAAGCAAGAATACAGTAATGGGAAAGCATTCCCAGCAGAGGCAACACTGCACAGGGGTGCAAAGGCATGGAACGAGTAGTTTAGTGTGGTGGGACTCGAGGATTTGAGGGGTAGAAAGATGAGACAAGATCATGAATGCCATGCTAGGGAGTTCTGATTTTTATCCAAGTCCATTGAAGAACTTTAAGCAGGGGTTTAACAGAATCAGACAAATGTTATAAAAGACAGCAATGTGGAGAATGGGAAACCTTTCCACTTGAAAGTATGATAAAGATCTTAACATGTCGAAAGTTAAACCCCTTTCCCTCCAAACCTACTCCTCATCCTTTTTCTTTTGTTTGTTTGCCATTTCATTAATTGCAGTTGCATCCTTCTAGCTACTCAGGCCAAAATTCTGGGACCCATCTTTGGCTCTTCTGTCATGCTTCACGTTAGTAAAGGCTTTGTTTCTCCCTGCAACATATGTGTGGACGGGATCTCTAGGACCACTTCCGGGTTCAGGGGACTCATAGCTAAGAGTTATCACAGCAAGAAGATACACAGTAAAGTCAGCAAAGGGAAGAGGCACATTGAGTAAAATCCAGAAGAAACCAGGCACAAGCTTCCAAGAGTCCTTTCCCAGAGGAGTCACACAGGACATGTGTAATTCCTCCCACAATGAGTTGTGGTAACACATGTGAAATGTCTTCTGGGACAGCTCATTAGAGACTCAGTACCCAGAGTTTTTTTTTTTTTTTATTTTTTTGAGACAGAGTCTCACTCTCTTGCCTGGGGCGAGTGCTGTGGCATCAGCCTAGCTCACAGCAACCTCAAACTCCTGGGCTCAAGCGATCCTACTGTCTCAGCCTCCCGAGTAGCTGGAACTACAGGCATGTGCCACCATGCCCGGCTAATTTTTTCTATATATATTTTAAGCTGTCCAATTAATTTCTATTTTTGGTAGAGACGGGGTCTCGCTCTTGCTCAGGCTGGTCTCGAACTCCTGAGCTCAGAATGATCCGCCCGCCTCGGCCTCCCAGAGTGCTAGGATTACAGGCGTGAGCCACCGCGCCCGGCCCAGTACCCAGAGTTTTTGGGGGAGGCTGATCATGTAGGCACCCTCTGGCTGGCATATACCAAGTGCCACATTCCCAGAAGGAAACCAGGTTTTTAGCATAAACTGTATCATATAAACAGGTCGAGCATAGTGACCCATTCTTACAAGTTCTAGGAATGGTAGAAACCCTCCCAAAATCCAAGTTCCCAGGTGCTAGCCAAGGCCAGCCTTGCTTCGAAGCGGGACTTTCTAAAGATAGCGGTTTCAGGCCTATTCACTTTTTTCTGCACAACATCCAAATGCCAGACACTTGCCGTCATCACCGATCACCTTGGTTCATCATTCTTTCTCACTAGCCTGGATTAATTGTAATAGTCTCTGTCCCCTCCCACTTCAACCCCTCTACACTATTGTCAGTTCAGCAGCTGTAGTGACCCTGGATTACTTTACTCAGAATTCAGGAATAGCTTCACATTATTGTAATTGAAATACCAACTGGAGTCCATACTAGGGCTCCTAGGCTCTACATGATCTGTCTCCCATTACTGCTGGCCACATCTGCTTCTGTGTTACTTGCTAACTCTACCTACACTGGTCTCCCAGCTGTTTCTCAGAAGGCATGCATCTGCCTCGGCTTTAATGTTTGCTTTGCCTTCTTCCTGGTGTATTTATTTGTTTTATTTTCTAGAGATTTATTTCTCACTAGATTGCAAGCTATGTGAAAGGGCAGGGATGTTTGCCTGTTGGAATAATCCCTGGCACATGTGAGGCACTCAGTAAATATTGGATGAATGAATAAGGAAGGCAGAGGCAGTTGGGATAAGAGAGAATAGAGTAGGGGAGGTCAAGGAGCTGAGTTGGCTGAAGCTGATGACAGGTTAGTTGAATGGAAGCAATGGGAGAGTATCTTTGGGTTGGACTACAGAGTGGTCTTTGCCATTCACTGAAATAATGATAGAGGTGCAAGTAGCTATGTCAGGGAGGTTCAGACAAGCTTGGTTTGAGGCGTCTGAGCCACAGGGCTAGACGAGAGAAGTTGTATCTCACAGACTGTGGAGGACTTGGAAGTCACTGAGAGAGGGAAATTGGGAGGCAGATAGGAAGAATGAGTCTAATGTAAGAGTTCAGCCTGTCACCAAAACTAGAGGCCCCAACAGGTCTAAAAGGTGATGGAGAGAAGCAGAGCCAGAGACAAGCAACAGTTTGAGTGTAATCCGGGAGTAGTCCAGGACAGTCAGCCTGGAGCTGCTGTTTCAGGCTCACCTTCCATACCCACCACGTCTTGGTAGGGAGTGGTATAACCAAATGAAATGAGACTCACCTGAGGAATGTGGTGGGCTAGAGGGATGGGGTTTTGAAAGTGGCAGCAGAAAACTAGGACAAAAAATAAATAGTGCCTCCAGTTTCCAGGTCTGAGCAACTTTCCCTGAGAGCTGCAGGGAACCTCTGCCCCCAGGAGAGTCCAAGTTAGTTTAAAGACAAGGCATCAAGGGCACAGTCAGAAGAAATTCAGGAGACAGGGAGAGTTTTTACTATGGGACAAAGGCTGTAGAAGGCCCAGGTAGGGGGTGCAGAGGAGAGGAA
>RJWJ010044136.1:0-12292 GCA_004363605.1 Indri indri | reverse complement strand
GGAAGGGTAGCAGGGAATGGGAGATAAAGTGGGGGTGATTAACGAGTGCAAAAAATGTAGTTAGATAGATAGAATGAACAATATTTGATAGCACAACAGAAAAAACTAATTGATAGTGATAGATATCAGGAAGAAGTTACTTTTGACACGGGGTGGGGAGGGGTACCAACTGGTAGGGGTTGAGGGTAGTAACGAGGAAGGGGCACAAAAGGGGGTTCTGGAGTTCTGGGAATGTTCATTTTTCTTACCTTTGGAGAGTTTACACTGATGTGTTCACTTTGTAAAAATTCTTTGAGATGTACATGTATGATTTACACACTTCTTTGCATTGTGTTATACTAATAGGCAGTGAGGAAATAGAGATAATATGTACAAACTAATTTCTCAAAGAGCATGGTTGTGAAGGGCAGGAGAAGACAGGGTTATAGCTAGAGGAAAGAAACAGGACTTACTTACAAAACAACAAAATTTGAGAGAACAAGTTATAGAACTGTATTTTAGTAGCGATCTTAAGATGCTTCCTAAAATAGCAATCCTGGATCATCTTCTAGTTTCTATTTGAATATATTTGGTGGTAGGGAATCCTTTCAAGAGTCTATTCTACCAATCATATCTTGTGAGTTAAATACATAAACATTTCAAACAGAATTTAAGTTCATGCATTAAAAAGAGTCACCTTCTTTCTTGAGCTTAAAAAAAGTTTCCAAACGATATAGAGATGAACAGCAGCAAAATCCTGAAATGCATGTTTTTATTTTTTTTTTTTTGAGTCGGGGTCTTGCTGCATCACCTGGGCTAGAGTGCAGCGGCATTATCATACCTCACTACAACCTCAAATTCCTAGGCTTGAGCAATCCTCCTGCCTCAGCCTCACAAGCAGCTGGGACTATAGTCGTGCACCACTGCACCCACCCAGCTAATTTTTCTTTTCTTTCTTTCTCTTTTTTTTGTAGAGATGGGTCTCACTCTTGCTCAGGCTGGTCTTGAACTCCTGGACTCAAGTGATCCTCCTGCCTCAGTGTCCCAAAGTGCTGGGATTATAGGCGTGAGCCACCACACCAGGCCTCTTGGTATACATCTTCATTCATTCAGCTGAAGTATTACAGGTCTCCCATGTGCTCTTCTATTTCAAAACACCTTCTCATCTGTTGTTTGTTCTATTTGGAATACTCTGTCTCCGTCTCTTCATCTGGAAGATTCCCGACTATCTCTTATAATTCAGACCTGACATTACCTTCTGCAGAAAACCCTTTCTAACTCTCTGTCTATGTGGGTCCCCGCATCTTACTGCTGTCCTCTATTCAGTCTGGGAGCTCCATGAGGAAATAGACTATGTCTTTTATAGCTCTGCCCAGCACAAGACAGATACTAACTGCTCAATAAATGTTTATGAATGAGTGAACTAACAAAGAATGAATGAATGATGACACTGAAGTAAACCAGTATAGAAATAATAAAGTTTCAACTAGGGCAATATCATTTAAAGAGGTAAAATGAATAGAAGCTTTTCATATATTTTGCAGCATTTATAACCTTAGGTTATAATGTTCTAAGAAAGAACTACATGCCCTGAGTTGGCTATCAGCTACCTTTATCTGGATGTCCTAAAATCCCCACACATACACATAAGTGATTTCTACAAATCCTTATCTTTTGAGATAAAAGACATACCTATCAGCTTCAGAAGTCTGTCTTAATTCAAGGAATAACCATTGTTTATGCTGCTGTTAGGATGTTGACTTCAAATCACTGCTCCAGGACATGTTTATAGAAACTCTATAGTGCAGGTAATTCTACATCTCACTCCTTAAGTGCTAAAAAAAAAGCAACATTTAAATCCACTAGAGATGTTGACCCAAATTTCCCTAGCAAAAGATCCCAAATGCAGCCTCCCTACTCTGCAAGTATATTTACAAAATTCATCTCGGTCTTTCTAATTTGCCAGACAATAAAGATACAATCATTACTGGTACTTGTCTTCACAGCCAATCATGAATCAATGAGAAACAATCCTTTAAGATAACTATAAACTAAATTCCTCACACTCTTGATTTAATATTCACTCCACTCAGGTTTGCTCTTTGCCTTTGAAGGTGAGAGAAAGACTCTTCTGGCTATGACTGATGATCTTTCCAGAGTTGATTATGTGATTCCCAAGATAAGAAAATCCATCCATATGGAAAATGGAAGGAGAAAAAAGATAACCATATACTATTGAACTGAATGTAGTCCTAATTTAAAATTCTCATTATTTACCACAAGAGCTCAAGGTTTTTGCTTAGAGAGGGAATTCGGTGGGAGGGGGAATTAATGTGGGTGACTTTTCCCCCAAGGAAAAAATCCTGGGTTCATTCATAAATAACTAATTCTAAGCAGGAATAAAACATAGGAAGCAAATACTTAACTCACATAACTTTGATTCATAGTGGCAACAAATCTCTCACAGAGCTACAGAAGTTTGCTTCTGACTGCTTTTCCTCTTCTCCTGCCAGACTCAGTCTGGCAATAGGCCTATTATTATGCAGTCAGTAGAGAAAGCAAGCCAGCCAGCCAGCCATTCCATATGAGGAAAAGTCACTTGAATTAACCTTCCTCCCTGCTAAATGTACCCCATTGTCTACAAACAAAACACAGAGCTCTTAAGGAGAGAAGTTACATATGCTAAGGACAAATCTTTACATACACAAAAAGAAGACACCAGAGATTAGAAAAGGAAAGAAGATAAAATATTTTTCTCTCATTGTATTATGGTTCACATTTTTTTCACAACATGAACCAATTCTGTAGGTAGGGAAAAAAAAAAACAAGAAACAAAGATGAAATATAAAAATCAAGGAAAAAGGAATAAAAAGCTGAAGCAGAAAATCACTTCGGAAGGGGCGGCAGGCAAGGAGCTAGAGGAGTAAGTTGTGCAACTTACAGGATATCCCTCTGCCTTTATAGGCTTCAGTTTTCTCATCTGCAAAATGAGAGGATGAGCCCCCAAAGCCTTTACAGCTCTAGTATCTTTTGTGTTTTCAGAATAACAGAAAACTTAGATAGACAACTAACAAAGATTTATTACAGATTTAATCATTTCATGAATATCTACATACTTCTAGAGAGGGCATTATCCAGAAATTTGGCTTATTGACAGTAGATATATAGGGAATGATAGTGTTAAACAAAAATTAGGGGAGACCACTGTTTTAGACTGAGCTCCTTCATTGGCCCTAACACACCAGACCAAACCAAAATGGAGTCCCTCATCCTAAAGACCACATAATCACAGTGACACTTAGAGGAAGCAGGCAGATCCCTGAAGAGACCAGTTTTTCCTGAAAACCAGAGACCCCAGTCTACCTGAGTCAGCTTAATGAAGAGGTCCTCTCTCCAGTCAACCTGAGTCAGCTTAATGAGTAGGTCCTCTCTGCTTTAACTCTTACAAGAAAAGTACCCTGATGTCAATCAGTTTTCTTTTCTTTTTCTTTTGTTTTCTTTTTTGAGACAGAGTCTCCCTCTGTTGCCCCCAGCTAGAGTGCAGTGACGTCAGCCTAGCTCACTGCAACCTCCAACTCCCAGGCTCAAGTGATCTTCCTGCCTCAGCCTCCAAGTAGTTGGGACTACAGGCATGTGCCACCACACCCAGCTAATTTTTTCTATTTTTAGTAGAGATGGGGTCTTGATTTTGCTCAGGCTGGTCTCAAACTCCTGACCTCAAGTGATCCTCCCACCTCAGCCTCCCAGAGTGCTAGGATTACAGGCGTGAGCTGCCACACGCAAGGCCCAGTTTTCTTTTCTATTGTTTTGTCTCCTTGTTTCCACCTTACAAAACCCACTGTTTTGCCATTGCTCATTCTATTTTGTAGAATGGAGGCCGTGTGGTTCATGAATCTTGAATAAAAGCAAAATATATCTTTAACTAAATTTGTTATAATTTTGTCTTTTCCAATAGCTAAAAAAAGTGGTGTAATCTGGCTAGATACAATCAATTTTAAGTAAAAGGTATGCTGTTCTTTGGCATACTCTTTACATGAGAAAAGAGCAGGTAGATTATTCAACCTGAAGCATGTTCCAGGTCATGCTCCAGATTATGACACACAAATCTTTTTATTTTTTTTTAAGCAAAAGCTTTGGTTAATTGGTAATTTCATTTTTAAATAATAATATTGTCATAATAACAATGATAATACCTAATTTTTATTGTGTGTACTATATGTTAGGCACTATTCTACATGCTTCTATATAGATTATCTCATTATCATACCCATTTTACCAATGAGGAAACAGGTAAAAGTAACTTACCTAACTCACAACTGGTAAGTGACAAAGCTGTTCTCTAAAGTGTAACAATATGTATCACTCTTTCAATGCATTTATTGAATGCCTACCACATTCAAGCAGGCAATGTGGGCATTCTTGAGGAAATCACAGTCTCTTAAATACAGATGTGGGCCTAGAACAATGGATGAAAATCAACCCAAACCAAAATATATAACTGTGAAATCTCAGAACCCTAAAGACAAAAGACATAAATAAAAAGATTCTATTTAATCAGAACCTGAATAAAAATAAAATAAGATAAGATAAAAAGATTCTACTAGCTTGATTTGTGAAGGGGGAAGAATGAAAGTCAATACAAAGGATCAAAAATCACCATGGCTTTGGCCTTCTCAAGAGCAACACTGAAAACTAGAAGACAAATAATTTGAAGCCTAAAATTCTATACCCAACCAAACTAGCAAATCAAAAATAAAGACATTTTTCAGATATACATTGTCTCAAAAAAGATTATATCCCATGTTCAATTTCTCAGGAGTAGTACTCAATCAAAACACAAAGAAAAGCTAGGATAAAGGAAACAGGAAAAATATCAGAAGAGAGAAGCAAAGCAAATCCCCAGGATGATAGTGATGGGAAATACCAGGGACAGCCAGCCATGTACAAGACAGAGAGGACTGCAACCTATTCAGACTAAAGAACCATGACTTAAGAGACAGCATATTGAGGAAGGACTGTCAACACCAATACAGCTTTTGTTACTGTATTGGCCCTTCATCCTAACAGTGCTAAAGTAAACCTCCAGATTCATTTTTGCCCAAGTTTTGCCTGGGCCATGTGGTAATGAAGTTCCTGCTTTCTCTTCCATGACTCACTTCCTAGATCTGCAAAGGACTCTCATTTTAATTCACAGAAATATTCTGTTTTGACCTATTTCTGAGAACTGGAGGTTGGCCATGATGAACTTAGAAGGAGAAAATACAGAGTAGCCCATTCCTTTTGACCATGCTTCTGCTATATATCCTATAATAACCTGGCCCATACTCCAGACCTGCTGATGCCCTGACTCTGATAAGTCCTATGTTTCCCAGGATTCACTTGCCTACTGCCTTCCCCAGTAGGGGCTCTAATAAACTATCAAAGAAGGTGAAGTTAGATTATGATTCAGAGGCCTCAGCTTTTGTTTTCCAGAAATACTTTAAAAAGGTCAATAATGCCCTCTTTTTACACAGCTAGGTTTGTACTTTGCTATTCAGCTTTTATATTAAGCACTTTTAACAACACTTTATACATATTAATATATAAATAAATATAAATAAAGCAATTTCATATTTGCTTATTAAAAATGAATTATAATAATGAAATCTGCTATAAAGGAAATAAAACTTGCTAACAGGACAGGGTATGAACTACACCAACAATGGTGAAAAGTTTTCAAGGCAACTTAAAGTTTCTGTCCCAAGATGTGCCACAGAAGCTCAACCGTAAGCCAAAAAGATTTCTTCTGCTGAATGCCTTTAGATAAACCAACATCTAGAAATTTAAGCATTGTTACATCATAGAAAAAAATTATTTCCAATTATATTAAGTAAGCAGGAGTCAGTGACTTTATTTACATGTCAAAAGATTCCTAATTATTCTCAAATCAACCCTGGTTTTTCTGTTGTTGTTTTTTTAAACAATATAACGACATCCAATTTCTAGGAATCAAAATTATCTCATTGAGCTTGTATAACATAAAACACTCTTCAGAGCATTCTCCTTGATTCAGGGGAGAGTTTTCTTTTCTTTTTTTTTTTTTTTTGAGACAGAGTCTCACTCTGTTACCCGGGCTAGAGTGCCGTGGCATCAGCCTAGCTCACAGCAACCTCAAACTCCTGGGCTCAAGCGATCCTGCTGCCTCAGCCTCCCAAGTAACTGGAACTACAGGCATGTGCCACCATGCCCGGCTAATTTTTTCTATATATATATTTTTAGTTGTACAGATAATTTCTTCCTATTTTTAGTAGAGACGGTGTCTCACTCTTGCTCAGGCTGGTCTCGAACTCCTGACTTTGAGCGATCCACCCACCTAGGCCTCCCAGAGTGCTAGGATTACAGGCGTGAGCCACCGTGCCAGCCGGAGAATTTTCTTAATCACAGCTGCAGAAAGTTTTTCACTGTAGTTTTGAGGGCACTGTTTTGTTTTTTAATTAACTCCAATGTTCCCTTACTAATGGGAAATAGAGCCATCAGTACAAGATGGGTTTTTAAAAAAATTATATACTGACAAATTATAGTCATATACATTTATGGGGTACAAAGCAATGTTATGATTTTTTGATATGATGTGTAATGATTTAATCAAACTATTTAACCTACCTATCACCTCAAATATCTGACCTTTTTTGTGATGTGAATATCTGAGATTTACTCTCTAAGCAATATTGAAATGAACAGCACTCAATTATTAGCTATAGGCCGGGCGCGGTCTCTCACACCTGTAATCCTAGCACTCTGGGAGGCCGAGGCGGGTGGATCGCTCGAGGTCAGGAGTTCAAGACCAGCCTGAGCAAGAGCGAGACCCCCGTCTCTACCAAAAATAGAAAGAAATTAGCCAGACAACTAAAAACATATAGAAAAAATTAGCCAGGCATGGTGGTGCATGCCTGTAGTCCCAGCTACTTGGGAGGCTGAGGCAGAAGGATTGCTTGAGCCCAGGAGTTTGAGGTTGCTATGAGATAGGCTGACGCCATGGCACTCTAGCCCAGGCAAGAGAGCAAGACTCTGTCTCCAAAAAAAAAAAAAAAAAAAATTATTAGCTATAGTCACTAGTACAAGCTGATTTGAGCCCTTAGGAGGACAAAGTAAAGTAAAGAACCATATTAACCTAGTGCTAGTTAACATAGCTCTTCTGTTTGAGTCAATAGTGAACTATAAAAGGAACAAACTTTTGCCAACTATTAGGTACCTACTAGGTATAGTCTACAAATAGATTTTGTTTAGACAAAGGGTAATTTCATGTCTTCTAGTTTGCATTATCTAACCCAATCTACCTACAGAGTTTGCAGTCGTTAAAGGCTGTTGCCTCTCAACTTTTCTTAATAAACTGAAATCATCTTTTAGAAAGAACCAACTAAAATGGCTTGAATACACTGTATACAAGACTCTCTCTGAGATCCCCACTCTACCACCCCCCCACACACCATGTGTCTCTCCTCAGATGTCACTCTCTTAACTCCAGTTTTTTTTTTTTTTTGGAGACAGGGTCTCACTCTATTGCCTGGGCTAGAGTGCAATGACATCATCATAGTTCACTGCAACCTCAAACTCCTGGGCTCAATTGATCCTCCTGCCCCAGCCTCCCAAGTAGCTGGGATTTACAGGCATGTACCGCCACACCTGGCTAATTTTTCTGTTTTTTGTAGAGATGGGGGGCGGGTGCTCAGGTTGGTCTTGAACACATGGCCTCAAGCAACCCTCCCAGCTTGGCCTCCCAAAGTGCTAGGATTACAGGTGTGAGCCATTGGCCCAGCCTCAACTCCATGTTTTCACAAAAGCCGTCTCTCTCCACTTCACTTGACCATTTTATCCTTCAGGTCTCAGCTTAGCCATCATCTCCCAAGAGAAGACTTCCCAGGTCATACCCTCTCATGACATCCTGTACTTCCCTTTATATAACACTAATCAAACCAGTAATTAATGTTATCTTCATACTAAACTGGAAGCTCCAGAGGGCAGGGGTCATGTCTACCTTATTCACAGCTGTATCCATATCATCTAGTACAGTACCTGCAAATACTTGTTAAACAGGACTAAAGTTTTCATCATTAGATTTTAAGCTGAATATTTGCAATTTTCAATTAATTGGCTCAGGAAATAATTCAAGTGTTCTGAGGTAAATACTTGACTTTTAACCTTTCTTCCCGGCTCCATGTTCTCGCTCTTTCTTTTACTTCCTTCAAAAGCTAACAACTAGTTTCTTTTTAAGTTGGAAGAAATGTCAGATTCATTGTATGGCTGTTTCAATAATATTGGGACTTTATCCTCTTATATAACATTGCTTTCAAATTATAATTATATGTCACAATTTTATATAATTATAATGTAATGATAATTATATTAATATTTCATCAAATATATTATGAACCTCCTATGTATTAGATACAACACTAATTGCATAATATATGAAGTTATTGGCATCTACAGTACTTGCTAACCAGGGCATAATAACTCTTTACTTTCCCCGCCTTTTAAAAACATACAGTAGATACTTTATCTCAATGATGAAAGAACACATCAGCAATTGTCTTTTCTTTAAAATGTTAATTCTAGAAGGAAAATGGCAGGAAAATCTGAGAAACAAGAATAGACAGGAATAATTCTAAGTACACTGTGCCTTGGAGAGGCAAGTACAAATACATTCTTAACAACACTAACAAAAGAATTAAAACAAATTTTTTGTCTGCTTCTTATATTGCATGCAGTCTCCTCACCTTAGAGATTGTGTTATCCCAAATGGCTAGACCAAAATAGTCTTCTTCCAAAAGGTTGAGATGCTCACATACTCGTTTAAGCAAATCTTGTCCCTTAGCATGTTTCTGCAAAGATATACATACATATTTTAGTTGAAATTTCTTTTCATTTTCTTTTTTAAAGATAGTCTCACTATGCTGCCTGGGCTGGAGTGCAGTGGCTACTCTCAGGTGTGATCACAGTGCACTGCAGCCTGAAACTCCTGGGCTCAGGTGATCCTCCACCTCTGCCTCCCAAGAGCTGGGATTAGAGGTATGTATCACCATGCCAAATTTATGATTTCTTCTTATCCTCGTATTCATCACCAAATAAAATAAAATGTCACTTTCCAATTTCCTCTTTTACCTTCAGTTACCAACAGACTTTCAGATGGCTACACAAAGTAGAACAATACAATTTTTTACATTCTTGTTTCTCAATTTGTCAGCTTACATACCCAACACACTCATAGTAGCTTGGAAATAGTGTTACAGTTCAAAGCAAAATTCTACCTTCTCTGTATCCCCTGTCCCCCACCTCCACCTTAAACACCACATTCTTTATTTTTGGTGCAATATTTCCTGAAACATGTTATGGGTGGCTATCGGTCACTGTGACCACTTGAATTACTAAATCAACTGTCAACACTGATAGTTAACTGTGGCTGTGGAAATCATTAGACTCCCTATCATTTTAAGACCAAATGTCCCAAGAAAATACCTCAACTCCCTCCAATCTCTTTCAGAAAAATGAATAAAGTAAAAGTCTAGATAGCCTGCAGACACTACCTGTTAGAGTAGTTCTTTCAGTGGTGCTACAAATCATTTTCTTAATGTTTCTTTACCTAGAAAGTCAAACCGCTCCCAAATTTGGGTACTTGTACTCCCATTTATTGGGAAGAAATGCCCTAAGTTAGAGGCTGAGATTTAGAGTCAAAAAGTCCTGGCTCCTCCATTTACTAGCTAAACAACCTGAGTAGATTCAATTTAACCTTTCTGAATAGTAGCTTTCTCATCTATAAAATGATAAGAATATTTATACCTGTCCTACCTATCTACTGGAATTGTTTTTTAAAAAATCAAATATGCTAATGTCTTCTGAGAAATATATACAAAAATACTTCCTAAAATTAGAATCATTTTTTGGCACACATACGTGACATGTCTTTCTCTCAATGAGTTATTCTAAATGACTATTAGTAATTCACATAAATGTTAATTCATTTTCAGTCTTAAACCATTTATATTAAATCATTTTCTTCCTATGTTTCACTCTAAATGACAGAAGATGATCTGGGAATTCTTCATGCACAGGTCCCTAATCCCTTAATCATAATTCTATTATAAAATCCAGAAGTTCTAACAGACAAAAGGTTGGGGTTTTTTTTGCCACTAAAGCTTATTTGATGATCCATGTAACCAAAAATGTTTGTATCCCTTAATATTCTGGAAAAAAAAAATTTAAAAAAAGCTCATTTGAAGGCAAATTTTGACATGAACTGTAAAGAGGCTATTTCTGATCTTCATTTATCCCTCTTAGAATGAATCTTCTATATTTTACCATAGAAATACTATGGCATGTTTGATCATGTGGGTACTGCTCTAGACCCCTGTGGGTGTACTATGAAATATGTAGAATATGTATTTATTGCCTTTCTAAAATCCAAAATATTCTAAATTCTGAAACATATCTGTCCCCAAGGGTTTCATATATAAAGGATCCATATCTGGATCTTCATCTGAATGAGATAAATGAGTGTGAAATAGCTTTCCCCATCTCTAAACTAGCTAGCAGCAAGAAACAGAAAAAGCAGGCCAGGTGCAGTGGCCTGTCAGCACTTTGGGAGGCCAAGGCAGGAGGATAACTCAAGGCCGGGAGTTCTAGATTAGCCTGGGCAACATAGCAAGACCTTGTCTCTACAAAAAAATTTTTTTTCAAAATTAGGCAGGCGCAGTCGTGCACACCTACAGTCCTAGCTACTTGGGAGGTTGAGGCAGGAGAATCACTTGAGACCAGGAGTTCAAGGTTGCAATGAGCTATGATCATGCCACTGCACTTCAGCTTGGGTGATAGAGTGAGACCCTGTCTCTAAAAAAATAATAAATAAAAATTTTAAAAAAGAAACAGAAAAAGTAGACCCTAGGTCTCCTCTAGTTACCAGGCATTGTAGCTATTTCCAAGTGCAATAGTACATTTTTCTTGATTTCCTTCTTAAAATCTGGAGAGAGAATACCTATCACTAAATTTAGACTATTTGTGCTTGGATATATTTGTATTTGCACACGAATAATTCAATTCAGAAGTAATTTGTTGCACACCTAAAATACGAGTATATGTAAATTATATTTTATTAGTAAAAGCTATTATTAGTAACAATTATAATTGCTCATATATCAAGAGTCTCATAATTGACTACTGCTCTAGTTTTAAAAAATTGTTACAGATTTTTCATTTCAGCTCATCCTGAAAAAGTAAAAAGAGTAACTAATAACTGACATTCTTATTCAATCCTGATTCAGTTACTTTTTCTATTCAGTAACTTATTCTATTCAGTTACTTACTCTACACTATTATTAAATAATAGAGAATTTTAAGTAACAGCATTATTTAGTTTAAATTTTCTTTATATGCTATCTCATGAAGCTAAAGAAATACATTAAGTACACTAAAGCATATTAAGGTTTAGATCTATCTAGGAGAACAGAAATGTTATAGATAGTAATTTTTTTGACAAATATAATTATGGAGATAATTAAACCTAATGTCAGAAATTGAGGTTATCCTGAGAAATCTAGTCATGGAAAGTCACTCTATAAATAACAAACTTTTTTTAAAAACAAAATTATTTTTGATTATAAAAGTAACACATGCTCAAATCAAAAGATGTTGGCAGATACAGAAAAAAAACTGGAGAAGAAAATAAGACTCACTCCTAATCTTCCATACCCCGACCTCCAGAAGAATCACCATTAACATTTCAGTCCACAGAAATAGTATTACAGTGGGTCTTATCTTGGGTGAAGTCACCACTTACCCAACTCTACGTGAAACAATTTGTAAGAGTTGTGACTATTGGAAATTAAAATCCACTCACCTCTACAACACATTCATAAACTGTGTCATCCAACAAAGAAACTTTGCAGTGCATGTTTCTGTGTCTTCTGATTGATTTCTGGGAAGCTTTTAGTTCTCTTTCTGCTTTTGATTCAGGACTTTCTTCTTTTACTTCTACTTTGAAGCACTCTTCAAGTCCTTCTTCTTCCTTAGTTTCAAAATCTGGATCTTCTCTGTGTTCTTCCTGAGCGGGCTACATGTCCATGATACACCATGTCAGTAATAAAGACGTGTCACAAAACATGCTGTATACACTTTTACCTATAATAATCTTATCAATAAATGCACTAACTAAAGATAAAAAACTATTAAAACAAATAAATGACATTAATATTAAATAATTATTTTTCTATAAAAGATATAATAATTCCCCAAAAGATCTACAGACTTTGCTATTCTCAAACTTCTCAGGTAGAATCCCATC